>JAHWXV010067984.1:0-11339 GCA_024586415.1 Phrixothrix hirtus | reverse complement strand
CTATCGAGCTAACCTAACCCCGACCCGAACTCCGCAACTATTTTTGAGCTGTCGTGCACTGTATGCTATTCGGTCCAATTAGTCACAAGTGACCGTAGCAAACTACTTAATGAATTGTTGCTAAATTTGGAGATTACAAACTAAAGGAGCTTCCATCAAGTTGAAAACCTTTTGACTTTGGTCAGTGAAAAGTGGTTGAAACCACAAATTTTTAATGTAATACATATCTTTTATTAGAGTATCTGTAACTATATGCACCACATATAACGACATACCTTCTGAGTACTAATTATTCAATATGATTGGTTTAAAAAATCCTCGTAACAATAAATAAGTGGCAGAGAGAGCTGATGCAACAAAAAGGTCCTTGGTTTTTTAGCAACATCGCGTTTACATAAATAGAAATGGAGATTTAACGACACTGTAATCTATTTTTACCGTAAGCCATGAATTCAAGACAATTTCTCTATACCATCAAAACATTACATTTTTTTTGTACAAATAAAGCTACATCCAGTCGCTAGGGATAAAATGAGAATAAATTAACATGTTCAATTTACTTAAAAATAATTAATCTATCAACTGTGTAAAGGGGATGCAAAAGGCAACTGTAACCACCTCTTAGTTAAGTTTCTTTGGATGTTCCCAATTTGTGTGCTTCAACTCCCAATTTTTAGCTGTTGGAGTCTAAATTTTAACAAAGTAAATCTATAAGGAACAGTAGAATATAATTAAGCTCTAAAATGTACCCTTTCCTACACTATTTAATTAATTATACAAGTGTAACGTTAAAATAGTATTAAAACAGTTTTTGCAATGTTATAGTTAAGTATTTAACAGGGATTTATTTTCTTATAATTTAATTTGCAATCGCTAAAGATTAATAATATTTAATTATTATATTTTGAGTTAACTAATCCCTAATGCTATCCTACAATTTTATTATGCAGGGTGTCCCAAAAATTATGAACCGTAGAGTATAATTTTCTTTTAATTTGTTTTCAAAAACGATCTTTAAATTTTGAAAATTTAAATTATACTATTTATTCTAAATACAATCTTGGCTATCTAATAATATCAATTATGAAAGGAACGATTGTTAAAACGTACACTACAGTAATTTGATGTGCTTATAAAAACATACGATGGTTTCTTACGAAGCTTGTAGTAATGTAACCTGTACAAGTTCTTTGGCCTTGTTTATTTTGTTTGAAATAACAAAATAATTTTATGTCAACTGTTACACCTTAACAATTAATTTTTAAACATATTAAATGTTTCATTGCTTGCTACCAAACTTATTTGCTAAAAACACAAGATTCTAAATTGTTTTATCTTAAATGCTGTAACTTTCTTAATAAAATTGATAAAAAAATGTGATATATTTTAATAATTGTATGTATTATTAATATATTATGTAACTTAATATGAAATTGAGCTACAAAAGACACAATCTCAAATTACAGTTCTTAATAAGAAACGTTATGCAAGGCTAGCTCTGCAAAAGACAACTCAGGGAAGTGGGAATAAGTGATGTAGTAGCAAGTGAAAGCTGTATCCTTTGGCGTCAGTTTAATTTAGCAATTAAATAGATGTTAAAGTAATAAGAGATGATATTCTTTAGAGTACAGGTTGCATCCGCTGTTTCGGCCCACAAGCACTGATTGAAAGATTAGATTTGTAACAATTTCGTATAATTTGAGTAAAGAATAAATCACAGTAGTTTACAAATAACAATTCTTAGTGAATTTTTAATTTTAACAATCAATTGAATTTTAAACATAAATGATACTATATGTCCAAGACAGTGATCTAAGGGGTGGCAGCCAGTAGTCGATTCTTCTATCAGGTACCCGATAGAGTGTACTCCAGCTGAAAAAACCGTCTCCACACTAAACAGAATAGACTTTTGGCCATTGTCACATCATAGAGTAAATTTTTGAAGGCAGAATAAGATTAATTTTCCTGAACTCAACTATTTCCCAAGAGAGAAACCTTATTCCTTCCAAGAATAATCTTTAATTAGAAATAATATAATAATGAAATATAGTTCTCCAACTATACAAATAGATAACATAATTCAAAGTATTGATTTACAATAAATCGAGCTAATTGAGTGACCATCGGTGATTCAGTTGGTTCGACACTAACGAATTAAATGAAGCAATAAAATATAAGAAAATTGAACAATCAATTTTAAAAAAACCCTTGACAGAATATAAATTTTGAGCCAAATAATTAATGTCTAAAGATAATCAAATAACAACCCCAAGTAATGAATGATTTACATAAAACCCACCTAATTTTGAAACCAAAGAATTCTCATGACAAGCTTTGCCGTGGCCGAAGTTATTCCATAGGAAATAATTATGTGATTATTTAATTAGATGCAAGTTATGAATAGGATCAAATGTCAATAGTGTAGCAACATTCAACGTCATGTCCTCCAGACATGCGCAACTATATATCCATGTCTTACGACATGCCCAAATACATAAATCTTGTCTACGACAAGCTCAATTTTAATGGAATGTCTCCAAATCAAGATACGCCATTTTTGGGCACAGTACCTTATCAAAACAAAAAAACAAATAACTTTGCATGCACTTTCTGACTCAATTTAATAATTCAAATTTCATATGTGTGTGTATTTTTCCCGGAAATAACCTTCAGATGGGTAATTATTTGGCCCCCGTGGCGCGGTCTTGAATTCATAGAGCATATTCTCTGGCAGCACCTACGCCCCATCCCCCTTTCGCGATACCAGAGCCGTTTAATTTTGACTAAGTTTAATTGGTGACATTTACTGTAACCCTTATTTAATTTATGTAGTAGTTTGATTCCTTACTATGCGGGAAGGTTGATCTGCATAATATTTTACCTTAGTTTGAATTGATTATATGGCTAAATGCCCTCTCCCCCCACATTTAGTTGTTTTAAGACCATTACCTGTGAAATCTATGGATTTGAGAGTAGGTCTGAGTAGAACCTGAGTCACATCAGGGTGCGTAAGACGGGTTCTGTTCTTACAAGTGGATTATCCATTACTTTACCGGTAAATAAACGCGAACGACCAGTTCTGACTCGCTGGTCGTTGCCTTTTCGGGAATATCCTACCGCGAGCAGCGACAGTAGCGCCCCAATCGACCTGTGTATCGTGTATCTTCCGATTGGTGCCGAAACTGCTAACGGCGATTCCTGTCAGTAGTTTCTACAACTCTCCCCTGCTCACCGCCGTAGCCTAGTTGTGCTAGCTGCTATCGTCGACTCCGTCGGCTGGAACTTGATCTGACCTAGTGCCAAATTGGACCGTGACAATCTATAATAATAAATTGGGCAAGATTGTTTGAATTTTTTGTTTATTTATTCCTATCAAATATCCCAATTGATGAAAATAAGGACAATAATAATAATTTTGACATTAAATAAAAAAGGTCAGTCAGAAGTAATTAATAATAATAAAATGATATGTTGTAACAATGATCAATCATTTACAATATTTTACGAATTTTAAAAACTAAAATGCGTAAAATTCGAGGGAACAAAATGTGTATCATTGATGATACGATGGTTCACAGGAAGCAAATTAATTATAATTATTTACATATTAATTATTATAAACTTTATGGCGGTAAATTAATATTAAATAAAATAATAATCAACGTAGCGTCAGCATTTGCTCAGGCTCTGTAGTTACCAGGAGTTTGGGCGTGGACAGAATGTCCGATGCAGGCTTTCAGAATGCTCAGAAGTAGTAGTAGGGCGCCAAACGATTTTTCAGGCAAACTAGAATATTACTTACTGGCGAGTTCCTTGGGGGTAGAAATCGTCACAACAGCCTTAACCTCGCAGCAACCTAAATAGTTAAATAAACGACAAAGCATATAGAAAGGCTTATGGTATTAATTAATAAAGCCTAATGTTGCTAAACCCTGTTTATTTCAAATAAATCTGTTTAAATAGTATAAACAACAAAGATAAAATAGATAAATATTAGCGTGAAAAATATGAGAGTAAATGCAAATACATAAATGTAAAATTATTCATTTGCAAACGGCAAAATCATAACACTAAGTAGCGAAACATTGTAGAGGTCCAAAACTAAATGCATGTACCTCGTATCAAGATACTGATGAACGGTAGTGATACACCTTTCGACTTATGGCTAGTAATACCACTGGTACTTGGGTTCTCTAGAGAAACTAAACAACGATTATTAGATAGCGGCTATTCGGGCGCATTAAGTAAATGTTTAAATTGATAAGATACAAAGATCTTTATTAACATCTTTGTTAATCAGAATCTATCTACTGTAACTGTGTGGTGATTCTAACAATGTTTGGCTTCATACAAATCAATTATAAACTTCATTAATTCTGAAAGTAAAATGTATAAACGTCAAAGTTTCTTAAGCTATTAATGGCAATATTCTAGTTAGACAAATTTTGAATTCGTATCAGTCTGAATTACATTACAGTGTAATAAAAAGCTGTCTTCTAAAGCGATTAATTAACTAAACTCAACTTGATTATTTACGACGTTAACACCAAATAATTTGTACAGATACATATGTTCAAACATAGTAATTTCGAAACTCTTAAGAAATCTAAATTTAGTTCGGTAGTTAATAAAACAAATAGTAATAACTAAATCATATATAACAAAAACAAAAATAATTTTATTACGTAAGGTGAACGTCTAATCATTTCGGAGGCTTATGTTCGAAGAGATAAAGCATCGAAACTTATCAATCCATAAATTTCGTAGCCACGAAGAATAGACTTTGTATATGTAAGTAAAGTTCTTCTAAACAACAAAAAAAAAATCAAACCTTGAGACGTTTTCTTCACAGGACAGCAACATTCATTAATTTTATAACTGAACAGCGATATTTTCCCAACTAATACCATATTCGTGATGCTTTAGGAGCAAAACACATAAATACAAATCATATTAACATTGTCAAGATAACAACGCCACTGCGGATAATTCACAGGGTAGTAATAGAAACTAAAAATGAATAAAAAAGGTTACTCTAGGGATATTAATTACTACTTATCGCCAACCCGCATGCTTTACGGTCCCATATTTTAGAAAGTGATATAGAAGTACATTTCCAATTTAAGAATTTGTTAATAGTAATTAGGAAATGTATCACTACAAACTTTAACGGTTCGCAGACAGACATGTGCCTTTTTGCAACGACGTTTACAATAAACCTCACATGCGAAATTTTGCAGATAGTCACAAGAGGCTAAAGAAATTCGGGTTTGTGGAAAATAGAGAGAAGCAAAAAGCCAACTGCATCAAAAATCGTGTACAAAATCTGTTGAACTGTATGTGCAACTGCTGTCAAGAAAAGATTTCTAAATATTTAGAAGTAGATGGAGATCATTTCAAACATTATTTTAATCACGACCGCCGTTAAATTAATAATACCTATATTATATACCAAGGACTAGCGTCTCTTTTAATCCCGAGAGAACTAATCTCTTGAGGGATTAAAAAGAATCTTAGTCCTGAGGTGTATATATATTTTTATATATATATATATATATATATATATATATATATATATTCTTTTTTGCACGTCCGAAAATTTGGTAAAAAATCAAAAGGGGTGAGAAAAATAAAATTTCATGATTTTGACATTGATAGTTAATTCATAGTGAAGAGCTATAGTAACGCTTTAAGCAATTTCTAATTTTAATTGGTTAATTTTTGTTATCGCCATAGATTTACTTTGTTTATGCGGGATTCAAAGTACTTTAATTCCCTTGGGACTTAAGTAAAATGTAAATCCCTTGTGATTAAAAATGTTGCTTTGGTCATGGAAACAATTGACTAAATGTGGCGTTTTGGTTCCGGAAGTGTAAAAAATATTTTAAAATTGTTAATGTATAAAAATGTTAAATAATTTGTTATACTTTGTACCAGTGGCCGCTTTAATTTTTTAAAAAATCCGTAGCTATGCTATCTACAAAACAAATTTAATAACTTTTGACGTACATACGTGCCTAGTTTTTGATGGAAAATCGATTTTTAAAAAAAAAGTGTACCTTTCCATTTGAAATTTCAAAGTTACCACCCATCTGTCAAATTAGGAAGGTAAGGTTAATGTGTAAAATAGCTCAAAATATGTTCTTCTATATGTTAAATATATTTCCACAATTTTGTTAAAATAATTTAAACCATCATTGAGATATCGCTCTGTAATACTTTAAAATCCTAACATCGCCCATTCCGTTGGACTGCTAGATACTTTAATTAATACATGCTTTTAAAATCAGTATTTTCGGTCATCGTATTATTTTTCTACGATAGTTTGTTTGTGTTACAATACGTAGTAAATATTTCTGAAATGTCTCTTCAAATATGGGAATTGGACTACAGCACTGTTTTTTACCATAACTTTGTTATTAATACACAAAATACCTGAGTTCGTAAAATACGAACTGCAAATCGCATTTCACTTTGTCTTGCCTATTTGAAATATAAGTAAAGGAGAAGGTATTATTGTCGTCTAAAATTTTCGATGTCGAAATTCTAGCGGAAATATACGTTTTCGGGTTCCCTATGTACAAAAGTCATGTTTTTGGAAATTGGTCTGTGTGTGCCTTTGAACAAGATATCTCAAAAACGAAAAGTCGTATATAAACAAAACTGTATCTTTAGCTTTGCATCCACCAGAGCACGTGACCGCCACATTTTCACTAAAATCGGATAACCGAAAGTGCCAGTTTATTCTTTTAATTTTTTGTTTTTTTGCGATTTGCTCGAAATCGGCTCTAACTATTTTTTTTTAAATTTATTGTATTTCTTAGGCATTTAATGTACTTTCATTTAATTAAGACTTTCTCAGAATATCTTCCATAAATTGAGTAACCGGAAGTACCTTTACCATTAACCGTGAATAAAATAACTATGAAACTAATAGTCCTAGGCGAATGAAAATTTATATTTCCGGTCCTGACTACCTTTTCATACAAAATCAAGAATTATATTAAAATCCAATAACCGGAAGTACAACTTTAATTCTATTATTTTCAAATATTTTTCGAATTTTTCGGTTTTGGCGATTTTCTCGAAATTGGCTATAACAATTTTTTTAAAACTTATTGCATTTCTTAGTTATTTAATGACCTTTCATTCACCTTAGGCTGTTTCTGAAACTTTTCCATAAATCGAGTAAGAGTAACCTGAAGTACCTTCAACGCTAAGTCTAATTAAAATAACTATGAAACTAAGAATTCTAGCTAAATAAAAATTTACATTTGGGGCGATAACTAGCTTTGTATTCCAAACCAAGGATTTGATTAAAATTGAATAACCGGAAGGTCCACTTTATTTCTGTCATTTTTAAATATTTTCGGAGTGTTCATTTTTCGCGATTTTTATGAATTTGAAATAGGTATTCGGGCGATATGGAGGACCGCCACCACCACTCCTTCTAGCCGCGCCTTCTCCACCAGAGATCAAAGGCGCTCGGGAACCTACACCTGCAGACGTGATCTAGCACTTAAAGTGTCTGATAAATAGATCCAGTGTGCCACCCTGATAAAAATAAAGACCAGGTGTGTCGCTAATAAAGAATAAACAAGAAGGTAGAGTGAGCGGATAGATAAGAAAACCAAAAGGTAAATAATTAGCCCCAGATACCGCCTTATTAATGGCCAAAGGTATTGAACACCTTAGCACGTGAATAGAAATAAGAGAAATGCCAAGTACAACGGAACACCAACAAGGCGTCGAAGACAGCGGCTCGTTTACGGATTTTATCTATTGTAGACATTCAATAATAATTAAAAATAGCAGTATGTTGATAACAGCTTTCTGAAACAGCGCTTCAAGGTCAACACCAAGCAGATAGATAGCGAGCCAATTTGAGGTTAATGCCATAGAGGCTCGAAGACGCACGGGCCCTCCGTTCGGGAATGCCCGCACAGCGTAAGGCGTACCACACCGACAATTAGCATCTTACTTCAAACCTGAGCGAGCCTAAAGACACCTTCCTTCTGCTATTTTAAATTAGGTCGAGATAAAACGCCTTAACTATTATCAATATGCAGGATGTCATACACAATTCGAAAAAGAAACAAAAATCCTTTTGATGTATAATATTAGTTTTAGCAGAAATAAGGAAACGTTTTAATAATAGCGGGAAATTACAAATATTCAATTGTAAATATTTTGTAGGCAAATCTTGAATAAAAATTCGTAAACATGAGCATCAGGTGCCCGTCATTAGAGAGTTTAAGGGCGTGAGATCTTAGAGATAAGCGCATCTTACGGAGAAGAAATCGCCTTTTGAACACCTGCAGCTGCAGGTAGAATAGCCTTATCAGCTGACTATGTATTTGCCCTACATATTTCAAAAGCATAAATTTACCCATTTTCTAAACTAATAAATATTCATAATTTATTAAAAAGCTTCTAGAATTATTACCTAAAGATAGACAGGCAGCAGGTATTAGTATGTTAGCAATTTAAGTAATGTTTTGAACCCTATCTAGCTTTTAGAATTATTAGACAGGCGCTAAAATTACCCGCCTACAAATTCGTAACAAGCGGCCTGTAATTAGGAACTAGTAAAGGCAATAACTAAACACAGCTTTGTTTTACCTAATATTTTCCGCCCACGCCCAAACCCCGTATCAGGAAAAATGTAGGTGAATTTAAAAATTCGTCAAATATTTAGAACCGGTAGTAGAAGCACAAAAATGATTAATGATGCGTAAACGTAAGATCCTTGAGCACCTAAACTACCTTTTAATACGTCGGGTAGTGTTATAAGCAAGGTTCAAGACCGAGAACATGTCTCAATCTGTCTTGAATCCCAGGAAGTAGAGATGACGCAATGTCTCTTTAGAAAAATAATTCTCAAAAGCACCTTTTACAAATTATATATTTAGGTCATAAAAAGCGGAGCAACGTGCATACAAGTTCTATGTGAATCCTAGCAAGCTTTAAAATATGAACGTAAAATTAAAACTAAAATATTTTAGGCTGCAGCAGCCCTTATTAATGTACGATATTAAATAGTCTGTACCGAAAATTTAGTAATTCCTTTTACGGCGTCAACTTAAATGTCCAAATGCCCTAGTTGTCCATGGTTGACTACAATTTCCATTTAAATACACGCGACGCCTTCGGATAATGCATAATTTAAATTTTGCACCTGAACTACGGCACGCGCCTGGGGCAGCATCAAATTGCTTACTTTTAATGAAAAATATAAATAAAATCGGCACCGTATGATATAAAAAAATATATACATATTCTAGAAATAGAACGGCTGCATATAAATATAAAATTGATAAATTCGTAATCAGGAGCATCAGGTACATAGCTTAATGGTTAAAGGCTAGAATCTTAGAGGTTATCCTATCAACACCTTCAGATAGACTTATCAACTAGCTAGAAATTTCTCAAACACGGCCCACATATTTCAAAAGCATAAATTGTATTTTTGCAAACATATTAAACCATATCTCCGGAATAGCATTGGATCAAATTTACTAAAAAGCTTCTATAATTATATTAGGATTAGATAATGTGAAGGTAGTTGATATTCATAGCAAAGCAAGAATTAAAAATTCGTAAACAATAGTAGTGACAGGAAAATTATGACATACACCTAGGTGTGAGATCTGAACACCTAAACTATCTTTAATACGTCGGGCACCGCGACGCCTAAGACGCCCTAATATGCACGGCACTTTGGAAAATACTTTAGCAAAAATCGCAACCTTCTATCTTGTCCACTTAAATAGTTAAAATAAAATCTCTCATCTGCGTAAAATTTATTGCAGCCGATTTGTCTCATTATATGTCGTTGGACGTGCAATTGAGTGCCGTTAGCGAATCAGAAGACGCCTACTAAATGACAGGCACTCGCTAAAAGTTGCGCACGTTTCCCAAAATTTGGGCCCGAGTTCTAACTTCGTTATTATTAGTCCGATTTTGCCGCAATTTTTTGCAAGCGGGGAAAAACGCGAGAATGAAAAAACGCACGCTAACGCCCACGCTTGAACAAAATGAATTTTAACATTTCTAGGACAGTAAATAGCCTGCATCAGACAATGTGTATCATTTTTATCAAATCCGCACGGTAGCACCTACATCGTATTTATCGTAATAAAATGAAAAAACATCTACAGGACGCACCGATTAAAAAATGAGGCCTCGCGCAGGTTATTTACATACGCTTTTGCAAAAGGCGGCCTTAAGACACACAAGCGAGGGATTACAGGTATTCCTTTTGTAGCCAGCATTTCAACCTAAGCCTGTACGTACAATTAACGATGCCGAAATCTTTTGTATTTTCTTAACAGGAATGTGCAAAGTTTTACAGTTATAGGTTAATAGGTGAGTAATGATCAATGACTGTAATAGCTTTCAAGAACGTAAAACTGACGCCTATTTAAAGCTTCTTTAACACGGCCTATTATTTCTTAAAAACATTAAAGGCCGCTAAGTTCATATAAAATATTTCAGCATAAATAATACAACAAAACCTTCGAAAGAGCGTTTTACTTTCTGTAAAATACAAAATAACATTAATATTTTTAAAAAGGATGGCGCGTATAGTCCGACATACTTCTCCAAGGCCTATAAAATCAAAATATTAGCAAAAGACTTGCGCTCATTTTACAACAACTTACAAAAAAAATGCTTCTCAGCTCTCCAAGACCTATAACTTCAAAATATTAGCAAAAACCCATCAAGCGCCTACGAATTTACAAAAATGTGTCTGAAATTCTACTCGTGTTAAAACATAGTTCCGTTAAATAGTTATAAATCGACGAGAATGAAATCTCAACATTTATCAACTTTAGTAGCTTGAAGCAAACTACTACGCCACAGCGAACGCTTTGAAATTCAAATGTGACCCGCTGAGTTTTACAATAATGAAGCAAAATTTTATATTTTGCATTTAAAAATATAAAAATAATAAAATTTATTCAAATAGATATGAAGCCTGAAAAAACAGGAAACCGTTGGCGCAAACAATCCAGCGTGGGTGAATTAGCATAGCAAAACATTATTTGTGACAAATTCGATAAAGAAAAAATTATTTGTTAAACTATTTCGGCTTTGAAATTAATATACTAACGGAACAAAGTTTATATTTTTCATGGCACGCTATTGTAAAAACGGCGTTTGCAATAAAAATTATAAAAATTAAATCTCAACATTCGCCCTAATAAATATTTAGTATAAAAATCTGGTGTGAAATAACACACGACTTTCTCTTACGCACATATGCCACATATGCCAATAGTGCCCACAAATCATTAGATTATTGCCTACGTTTATTTTGGAAACAATAATTGTAA
>JAHWXV010067969.1:0-10646 GCA_024586415.1 Phrixothrix hirtus | reverse complement strand
AGGACAATTAGAATTAGAACATTTCTTTCAGTTTTAATCCAATTTCTGCAATACCGTTTAGCGTCTGTTTTTAGATTGAAGGTAAGGTCCCTAATATCGTGGCATAAAGTGTGTTCTTCGAACACCGCCTGCTTTCAGAGTGTCTTGAAAACAGTGGCGTCCACTTTTACCGATTTAGTCTTATTATTCTGACAGCGTTTTGCTTTGCAGTGCCGAAGAACCACACCTCGCTCTACTGAAGCTTTGCCAGTCGTGATTAAACACTGGCGATTCTGCCACATGCGTTATTGCCGTTTCATCTTGTGACAATGTTCTTCGTTAGAAAGCTCGGACTTGTTTGTCAGATATTAATGTGGCCCATATTGCAACCGTAGAACATAATACCACCTTCACCTCTGCTAGAATTTTGCCGCATCTGGAGGAGTTCCACTTCCAGTAGGAATTTTTAACTTCCCAAATATCACATTGACACGGGACCGACGATTTTACTTCTTATCCAACAAGAAGGCATGTTTTTAAAATTTTTGTCCGCTGAAAAATGTACCGGCCTCGATCGCGCTTAAACCCGCGGCTCTTGGGTGCACAGGCGTATATGATAACCGCTACACCAATCGGGACCAGCTAAATTAACCAATTAAAGTTACATATTGCTAAAAGCATTACTACAGCGCTTCCCAAATAAAATTTAAGTAGCATATGCCGTGAAGTATATATTAATAACTCGAATGATCTGCCAATGTTAAAATCATGCAATTTTATAGCTTTCGCTATTTTGATTTTAAACTATTCGAAAATGCAAATAATTCTGTAATACCTCAGGACTAGAAGTTGTTAGTCCCTTAGATATAATATATACTATTAAATTGCATTGGGTAATAACTTATTCATTTGAAATTACCTTTTGCATTTAGTATTAAGCATCAGCTACTTATTTACCTTGTTACATATCAGGTTTTCGTCTATCTTACACAATGGGCGTAAATTAGCAAAAGAATGGAAGGAAAAGGCTGGTCGGTAAAAATTTTTTTTGTTATTTAGAGTGTTACTCCTTATTAAGGCATTTTCAAGGACCGTGTAGGTTACAAGGAAAATCTAAAATCAGTAAATTCTGTTTGTATATATGATATTAAAAGTATTTCATTTTGTTTATATATAATTTATTACCTGTATTTAACAAAGATGAAGTATTATCACCATTTGAAATTATCAATATATTGAGGCAGATAGAATCACATATTTTAGGATAAAGACATAAAATTAGTTACATTGCCTCATATTTCGAAGCAAGCTGTATATAGGGTTGCGAAAATGTAAAATAATTTGATATTATGAATCTAGGAAGGTGATTTATGTATAAAAAGATTCAATTCTCAAAATTAAAAACAATAAATAAAAGTAAATAACAAATTTCGGCAAAAATCGGAATCGAGTTAAGATTATTAAGTTAAATTTCATAATAAACAATTGTACATAAATGTCAATATAAGCAAAATTTAGGATGTTATGTTAGTAAACACATGCAGATAATATATCCGAACATTTACATTAACTAATTGTGATAATTTAAGTAAATATAAAAAAAATTGAGGTTAATTCCTAAAATCTTCTAACCGAATGGATAAAATTAATTAACGTATTTGTTAAAAATTGCACAATACATGTAAATAAAGATTAAAATATGAACAATTAAACATTGCAATGTGATAACAGTGAAACATTAAAGCCAAATGTGTGAATCTTTAAATGCGTCATACGTTTTAAAATCACAGTTTTCTTCAAAAGAATTATGGAAATACTAATAAACAGGAGCTGTAGAACACTATGGAGATGTTTTTCAGCCAACTAATTGAAATTTTGCATAAAATGTTATAAATGTTAAAACAATTTACCGGGAACAAACCATTTTGGTGTATGCTACCAAAAGTATCCAAGTGATTAAAAAATTGTAAGATTATTTAATCAGGCTTTGAAGAGAGATTCTGTCAATAATATGAAGCAGGAACATGTTTTCCAAATCCAAATTAATCCCATATTTGAATTTTATGTCCATTTAAAGTATAGCAATTTTTTCAAAAAGCACTTTCGGCCTGGATTTTGGTCAGATCTTCACTAATTTTCAGTTTAATTTTGACCATCGTAAGAGAATGTCGTGCTTCTCACAATAAATTAAAATTAAATTGATTAAAGTTGATCAAGGTACCAATTCTTAACCTGAAACAAGTTAGATGTTAAGCAAAAGAAAATTGATTGAATAAAATTTAATTTTATTACAAGCAAAAAGAAGAAATAAGTCGTGGAAGAATAATTTAAAGAATTATTAAAGAACAATTTAAAAGGAAAATAAATTATCAAAAAGTAAACGTTGAATAAATAATATTTTACCTGTATAAATTACCTGATGTGATATTTCCAGGTAAGCAAATATTTAACAAAATTTAAGTAAGTTCTGCTAGGATCAAAACACGAAACATGTTACTACCACGGCAATTTAAGAAGGTTTAAAATTAATTTCGTAAATTCTATTGAAAAATACTTACTTATAAGTGAAAATTAAATGGCTACCATAGTGTAAAACCAAATATAAATTTAGTGTACAACAAACAATTACGTCGAGAGGACTTGGACAAATCTTCAAGTATAATCACAATATCACAATCAAGAAGTGTTCATGAATATTAACACCTGTGACTTTATAAACAAATTTTAATAACTTTTCAGCAATTATTTAAAGAAACAAGAAGTTATAACACCACGTCACGGTGTAGGAATGGAAAATTCGTTTACAATATAATCACCAACAAGGAGCATAGAATTATTCCAATCACAGTGCATAAATAGCAAGATTACATTATACAAGGTTAGTAAAATGAAATTATAAATGTGGTTGCAAGCAATGGCTCATAATAATTAACAATTTGAATAAAGGAAGTGTAAAACTTGAATTTTAAGACTAAAAATATCAATTTGTAGAATAATCTAATCTAATTTAAAGTATTGAATAATTTTGGAATAAACCTCTTTAATTTGTAAGATAGCAAACGTAAGAAAGTAATTGTTGTTTATGATTTGTAGAATTAACTAATTGCTAAAAGAACTCAAAAGATTAATTGAAAATATGTCATTATTTTGGAAATTGATTTTTTTTTATTATTAATGGAACATAATTAAATTAAAATGTTGTCATTTACAAATTTGAATTTAAATTATTGTTTTGTATGTAGAAGAAAGATTTTTATTAGTTTTCTTACACTAAGTTGAATTTGGCGATCTATTTCATGTTTTTTATTGATTTAATATTATAAATTTTAATGTTGATATTTGATACAAGGTAACGTCATTCCTTCTAGAATAAAGTGAGGGGTGGGTTGCAGTACATCAAGAACAGGCAGAATTATGTTAAGGAGGACTTAGGCAACTTGTTTAACACAAAAGTAGATATAATCTCTAGTACAGTTAGGTGGGGTTTTCATACAGAACAAGGTTTACCAGACAAAGTGTAGATAGGCAGCCAAACATATCTAAGGTAAATTATTTTTGATTCGTTGCAACGGCCTCTTCGAACGTCATTTTACCACATGTTTTGCGCCCAATGTGGGGCATTTAACCTAACAAGCATCGGAAACAGATTTATATAAATATAGTTGAATCTAGTCATTCGAAACTCATCATACCACAATATACTTAATCGAAATCAGCATTGTAATAAAGTACTAAGGTTTTAATAAACACAAAATACAGTGAAAAAGTATTTGACAAATTTCTAAAATGCATTTACACAAAAACTCTTAACAGACTAATGTAAACAGTTATTCCATGCAAGTTAATTTAAGTAAAAATTTAATAATTCATTTGTCACATTCGCTCTTCTCTAAAAATTAGTCAAATGATCTCTTAACATTCCGTTTAATTAAAATTGTACCTGTTTCAGTTAACCATGTAGGAATAGAGCTTCCGTTAGGCGATCTTCTGGGATAACTGTATATTTACCCATGTGAAGTAATATTATGTGCTTTACAAAGTAGGAGTGAATGTAATTGAATGCAATATCTAACATATTTTCCCACTGTTCAGTTGTGATTTTGCTTGAACGAAGAGCCCATGTTATTATCATCTTCCATATAATTGCACTATATTTTCCTTCTTATATATTCCCTTGAGTATTGTAAGTTGTTCTTCGGCTCACAGCTACTACCTCTGAGTTTATGTGACATAAATGAAGTAACTCTATCAGCATGTATGTATCCAGCTAGTCGAAATATGGACAAGACATGTATTAAATAGTTTATTACAGTATCGGTCGAGACATAGCAACATGACATAGGAAAGGAAAACCTAGAATATTCGTCAATGATGCTCAAAAGGTGCTGATTTCGTCTTTTTGTTGATAAGGAATCCTTAAAATACAAAATTAACCGTTGGAATGCCGACATACTTTAACTAAAATGCCATCGTGTTTCTTAAAATGTGGTTTCAGTTCTTCAAAAATCCTACATGAGTTTGTAAACTTCTTCACATCGCCAACTGAATAAAAGATAGATTTTTGACACGCACCTAGTGATTTATTCTAGTTATATCTAGATAACAAAGTGTTGTATGTAGTCCACAAAAATCAGTTGTAGATTTGCTTAAAGCACTTACTCTAGAAAGGGTATCTGCACAGTATAAATACTTACTTTCTGGTCAATTAATTGTCACACCTAGAATGAGCAACACAAATGAAAATGAACATTGATCAGTGATTAACTCAAATTGTCTGCCAATTAGGTAATATGGATAATAATGTAATGATTCAAAACCAGCATAAACTTTCTTTTCTACTGATGTGTATTATTTAGACTAGAAGTCTCCCTACTCCACTCAAGGTTGCCGCAATTGCAAAATCTGTTTCATCGGTTTCCACTTTAAAAGTAACACAATCCTCTATGGCATGCATACCTGCTTTAGCCGATTTATTTTTAAATGTAGAAGATTCTTTTGACAGTGGATAAGGTTTCCTTCCAGTAAAAGACGATTTTTTTTTAATATCTTGGTATCTATTTTCTATATTATGAAAGCATTAGCAGATCTCGCTGTGAAAAGGAAGTGTATTAGAGAACTGCTAGATCAAAGAACGGCTTAAGGCGTCCTGGATGCGGTTTTATCGTTTTATTTTCAACTAGGTATCCAATTAATTTCACAAATCTGGCAGATATGGCGCTTTTCTTTATATTTAATATAGCACGTCTTTTTAACAGCAGCTAAATATGTTTCTAAATTATTATGGTGTTCTTGTTGATATTTCTCGCATACGGTCACATCATTTAGATCAGGGACAATCCTTTCAAGGTTCTCATCCTGCATAATTATATCAACTGATCGTTAGAAGCAGGCTACTCAATTTGTAACTGCAAAAGGGATTTTTCAGGATTGATATAGTTTACCACTAGGTTCAAAAGCAGTAAATCTGTTTTTGGACTCCAAAATTGACAGCTAAGGGTAAACATTTTTAAGATCTGTGACCCCATTTGCAGAAACCTTCTAAATTATTTCTTAGAGGGTAAGCATCTAAGACTGTACATTTATTTGCGGTTTGAAAGTAGTCGGCATCTGTTCTAGGTTGATGACTTCTCACTGGCACAAAAGAACTTGAGCACATCGTGGGGAATTACTAGGTTCCATTTTGTACCTTTTTGTAATAACTTTTTAGTTTCAATAGCAATCAATTGGTTACCTACTTCTGCATGTCTCATAGATTTACTAGCTATTAGAGCACTATCAGGAGTTATACACGCGAAAAGAGAGACTGGTGATACATGACCTAAAGCTACGCTACAAAATTTGAGACGAGGTTGCCAGCCATGAAAATCCATTTCTACTGAAGAGGGATTTTGTATTACATCGTGACAAGTTATTGGATCTGAATAAAGATTGTTCATAAGGCTCTGCAGGCCCTTCAGCGTAACTAGTATTACAATTAAAATTTTGGCAGCAAAGGTCACATGCAGCTAATTACGACAAGCAATTTCTGGCTCATCTTAATTACAGGATATACTTGGAACACGTGCATTTACTTCCATACTGAATTAGTTAATCTGTATATTTTAATATACACTACATTAACGTACGGAAAAATTGGATCCGGATGAGGAATCAAACGCTGTTGCACATAATTTACTGAAATTAATAAATCTTCAATACTTTCTTTTTTAATTCCAACCTATTTCGAGCCTGAATCATTAATCATCTATAAGTAGAATGTCATAGATGCATTTCATCTTTCTGGAAACTGGTACCTAATTTATGAAGAATATCCACTGCAGTAGTAAGTAACCTATAATTTGATAAGTGCTTCTCATCAAATTGCTCATGTGCTAAGTATGAGTAACAGGTGCATTTGTACACATCAATAAGGATTATAATTCGCTGCAGAGCGTGCGAAGGGGTTTAAGTCGAATTTTGTGTAAACCGAGATAATCACACGAAACATCTCTTTATACTCCTGGCTACTGTTGTGCAAAGAAGTATAATATTGGATACAAGCATGTGCATAAAGCTTTCAAAGAAATTTTTCACCTAGTTGCTCATGGAAAAGGGAGTAGGCATACTTATACCTTTATGCACTTGTTGCATTATTGAGTTATACCTGTTACGCCGATAGTGTTAGTGACTAATGCAGTTTGTTTTAGTTACACATGTTATTTCAACAAGCAAGCGAATGTGCTTCGCGTTCATCAAACATAAACAAATAAAGTCTATTTTATTATGTGTGTAATGTAATGTAAACTTCATAGTCGGTGTTATTGTTATTGGTTTCTATCTATTTGTTAAACAGCGTACAGTGAATGCCTTAATATGCAATCGTCTACAGGAATCTAATTAGTTTTTATGTGCTCAGACGATACAAATGATAATGGTGGTAGTGGTGAGCAATATTGCTAGACAACTTTCATGTACCTTCATTTTCTTCAAATAGAAACGTCATCAAATAACATAGTTTTGTTCTATTTAATGCTAACATATCAAGATATTATTCACCAAGGTATTGATTTTAGCGATTGATTTTTAGTAATTTTAGTTGGTTCTGAATGCAACTTAATTTATTTTTCAATATTATAGATTCCTGTCCCGTTCCTTCTCATCTGGAATTCTCAGTGACATTCTTGATGGCCTAGATGAAGAAGACACCTATGCTGATCTGTGGTACAATCCTAGTATAGATTTTGGTTCCTTTGACGAAGTTGAAACTTTATTAGCGAATGCTAATGAGAGAGGCGTTTTTGGGGCATCTAAACATGGACCTACTAATGTAGTAGTCAACGGTAAAGGAGGCGGGAGTGTTTGCAAAAATCTGAATGCAGAAGGGCAAGTGTAAAAGGTGATAACAAGAACCGCGAGACTAAAACGAAGAACAGACGGAAATTTAAGAAAACAGTACACAACACAAAAAGGAAAGAAAATTCCTCAATGTCACCTAAAATTCCAAGAAAGATTGAGTGATGAGACGAGGAAAATTTTATTCTCGCAATACTGGGCGATGGGTAGGCACAACAAAAGAGTGTCGTATATAGCTAGTCTCACTAGCGGTAGTAATAACAAAACAACCAAATCAAAAATTATTAACGACTCGAAACTAAAATGTCGAATGATTACGTGTACCTATAATTTATGCGTTGATGGAAGCTTACTACCGATATGCAAACGTTGCTTTCAAAATATTTTTAATGAACGTTCTAATTTTATTACTAACGTATTACTTAACAAAAATGATTGCGTGTGAGGAATAACACATGATGACAAAAGAATCACTCACGAGCCTTGGCAAAACATTTCAAACGAGGTGTTGGAAGCAACTAGAACACATATTTTGTATCTTCCTGCTTATGAATGTCATTATTGTCGTAAACAAATTACCCAAATATATTTATTACCGCACTACACACTTAGAAAAATTCATGAAGAATATGTAAGGCAAGAATTTTGCACATGCAATAAGTAGCACAGTTTATATAAACTTGTTTCATGAGTTCAAGATTACAATAAAACCCTCAAAGAAATATACTTGTCAAACTTGTTGCAAGCTGCAGTTGGAACTAAATACAGCTATTGAAGGAGGCAAGGGAAAAGCTAAGGGCGACTTAAATAAACATCAAATTGAAGCAAAGTATGCATACAAATCAAAAGATAGCGATAATCAGGCCTGTAAATAGGACAATTCAAAGAAAATTTTGACATGCAACAGTGTCTTTCTAATTCCGACCTGTTTACATTGATTGTAAATTATAAACAACAGCTATGGACTTTTAATTTGACCATGCATGACTGTGTCACCAAACAAGCATAGCGTTGTATGTTGCACGAAGTAATTGCCGGACGCGGTGCAAATCAAGTTAGTTCTTATCTATATAAGCACCCTGCTGAAATGAATCATATCATTTTATACTCAGACACATGCAGAGGTCAAAACAAAAATTCGCATGTTGTTGCAATGTTCTTCACTGTATTACAGAAAACTGAATGGCTGCAAATTATTGACCACATATTTATGATCCCTGCACGTTTGCGTATGGATGCGTTACAGATCCTTCGTTAATAGAGTGAACAAGGAAAAAATGTAATACGCCAACAAACCATCCTCATAATTGAATGTAACTGGTTCGACAAACTGGAAAACCTTTACCTTTTGTTGCAAAAATGTAAAGAAAATACATTTTTAACTTTATGAAGGCGTGTTGTAACAAACAAAAATTAATGAGTGTGGAAAGAAATTTATATTGAAAGGGGCAAGATGGTTAATATAAAACAAATAACAGTTTTGTTTGCTCCATCTACAAAACTTCATTAAACTGAAAAGAACCATTAAAATCAATTAACTTTATTCGCAGAAGGGGCTGCATAAACGATATAAACTCACCGCCTTGCTGTACAGGAGCTGTTCTTATTATAAAGAAGAAAAGCCAAAATTTAATTGAATTTCTTCATTATACAGGGTTACTGGTAATTGGATACATTCCTTTGGGGATCTGATAATACAAGAGGTAAGGAGTGAATTTAACCGAACTTGCATTTTACAAAATCCAGTCGGTTTTGAGATATTCGATTTTCATTTTTTTTAAAAGTAGTTCTTAACGCCTTAAATTGTAATTTTTAAAAAATGTACCTTAAATTTGTGGAAATTTTTTGCTGAAATAATAGCTTAACACTATAATCTGCTATTTGAAAACAAAATTTTTTCGAAGCATTGAAAGAGTCGGGCAAATTGTAAAAAAAGCTTATAAAAAGGTTATTTTTTAAAATCGGAAGGGCATATTTTAGAGATACAAATTTTGGACCCAACCTTTTATAGTTACTAAAAAACTACTGGAACTACTACTATTGCTTAAATTTTATCTTGTTCAAATTGGGACTCCCCTGTTTCTTATGCAGACACGGCAGAGTTTCTCATTTCCGTCTTCGTCACTCGGGTTGTCAGGTTATTTCTAATTTGTTAGGCAACCTCGACTATTCTTTGTCTAAGATCTTCCCTTGTATTTACTGGGGTTGCGTAAACTATGTCTTTCATGTGACCCCGAACGTAATAATCAATAGGAGTTAAGTCTGGGCTTCGCGCTGGCCAAGGGACTGCAGCGGTTCTTCCATCGAACGGTTAGTGAAACGATGATTAAGCAACTCCCTTATTGTCAGCCTATAATGTGCTGGGAAATCGTCGTGCTGAAAAATCATTTGTCTTCTGAGATCTAAGGGAACATCTTCCAAAAGACCTGATAGATGATTTTCTAAAAAACTTCATAGACTTCCCCGTTTAAATTTTCAGGAAAGAAGTAGGGTCCTATTAAACAGCGACCAATCACTTCCACCCGTACATTTTCTGAAAACTTTCTTTGCAAACTAGTTTCCCTTACGACATGTGGATTTTCTTCAGCACAGTAGTGTAAGTTATGTAAATTCGTTATGCTCTCCCGATTAAATTTAGATACTTCCGTCCATAAGATGTTGGTTAGAAAAGTTTTATTTTCAGCATCTGAATTTAAAATGTAGCGAGAGAATTATACTCTCCTTACAGGGTCATCCTCCTGTAAGGCATAGACAGGGATATAATGGTAAAGATGGCATCCAGATTTACGTATAGTAGACCAAACTTTCCATTGTGATGCACCAGTTTGCCTCGCGACTTTGGTAGTTGAAGTTCTTGGATTCTCTTCAAAATGCCTCAGTATTTCTCCCTCATTATATAGCTGATATATGGGAGGAGCACCGGCGTTACGTCTTTTACGTTTAACTGAACCAGTTTCCGCGATTTTTCCATAGGTCGTACTGAATACACGAACATTTGGTATACGATGGTTATGAAAACGACGTTCATATTTCCGACGAGCTTTGGTAGCATTTCCATAGCAATATCTGTAGACAAATAAGATGTCAGCATATTCCTCATTGCTGTACGCACCCATATCACAACAAAATAACAAAAACGAGGAAAAATAACAAAAAACTTATTAACTTCAACATAAACAACGACAATAAAAATATTTAACAACAAACTTAATATTTAGTACAATATTCGAAGCGAAGAAAAAGCTGCCCAACACTACTATTATAATCAAAATGACAGTAGACTGTCATGTTTATTGTTTATCCGCCTACTTTAACCAAAACGCATAGAAGTAATA
>JAHWXV010067967.1:0-13275 GCA_024586415.1 Phrixothrix hirtus | reverse complement strand
CGAAAATCGTATAAAATCATCCAACGAAAACCTTCACGAGTAATTTCCATTTTTTCACAAAATTACTTTCTTTAAACGCGCACTGTAAACAAACTATTCTCTCAATTTCTAAGCCGCCACGGATTTTACAATACAAAATTTCAAATTTACGAATATGGCAATAACTTATTACACTAGCGATATATAGTGGTCATTTGTAACAACATAAAAGGCAACCCTCGTAAATGTACAGAAATTATAATATGCGTTTTATATATTTGGTCACAAATAAACCTAATTAAAACTGAAAGACAATAATTAATCTATCACGAATACAAGGTTTACATTTAGTACAAATTTTATAAAGCAATACTTTGAATAGACTTAATATCTGTAAAGTAATTATAATAATTTTTATAGCTTAAATGCATTTTTAAAAGTAATCGTAATAAAAACCGAACTGCAGTTTATAAACAAGTATAAATATACAACCTAGGTTGCAAATAAAGTGCACACGCTCTGAAATTCAACCCCATTCCTTTTCAATAACCATTACTGTAAATATTCCCACATCCTTCCTTATATACTATCAATTTAGTTTTAGGTAAATATAACTTTTAATATATTTGACGCAACGCGCACCGAAGGAACCTGGTTCCTATATCTTGAAGATCCAGATCCACACTTCGACTTGAGAGATAACCCGTGGCATTGGATGCATTGTTTGTATGACAATTGAGCAGGATTGCATGCTGAGGCCTACGTTACAGTATAACATCCCATTTTTGCTCGGGTCATGTCGACGATTCTATGAAAATCTGAAGACGTTTCAAGGAAGATGATGCCGTCTGATTTAGGCTTTTAGAGTTGAAATTTTTGGCTTATTAAGTGGTCACTTAATTTTTACATTGTTATTTTTCTTGCAGGATGATAGGTTGAATTTTCTCCCTTTTTGGAGGTTCATAGCTTGTATTTGACTTATTGAGAAGAGTTTTTAGAAAAACGTGTTGGCAATTATGTAATATTTAATGAAAATCAACATGTATTTATGAAAACACTAGGATGCAATATAAACTTAGCATTTGTGGAAAATAAGCTGAAAAAAGTTCAAGTTAATAACTCTGATGTCACGATGGTACTTTTGGATATAACCGAAGCCTACGCATCTACTGCACATTTGACATAAACATTTTAGAAATGTTATTTTAGCTTCCAAACTTGCTTCAAAGTTGCAAGAAATTTCTAATAAATTCTGGTGTGCTTCATATTTAACATGTACATTAATTATATATTTGATAAAGCGTGAGAAGAGGATGTTGCTTTAAAATATGGTCAAAACTTGTATAAGAACTTACTTCCCATTGCCGTATGAGAATTTACTGATGATGTAGTCCTTATCGGTAAAAATAACGAAGTTGCTACGCATTTGCTTGATGTGGTTTGTTCCAGAATCACAAAAATAGTATTGAATTTGAATGTAAGCAAGACAACTAGTATTATAGTTGAAAATGATGTACTAATTAATTATAATTTACGTATTTCATCCAGTGATGTTATAAGATCTATAAAGTAACACGAGTCAGTAAAATATCTTGGCGTACCAATAATACTCTATTGTTTGACAACATATCTATAATAAAGAAAGTGTAGTGCACAAACTGGAAACCTTAATGAATTCTAAAGTCTCACAATGCGATCAAAAATTATAAATTTTAGACCAGTATGTTTTACCATCCTTAATAGATCCCTTATAAACAGCTCCATTAGATAAAATTTCCTAAACGCTTTTGGAAGACCAATGAATTAGTATACACTATAATTCGAGAAATTTTTATATTACAAGGAGACACTCTTAATGTTCTTTTACGCAGGAAAATCGGCGAAAGGGCTTGACATTTTTAATTGTTTATGGTAGATATTTATTCAACTATATGGAAAGTTGACATTGCCAAAAAAATGTTCTCAAAAGATGATTGGTAATTTTAATGAAGAAAAGAAACTTTGTCTGGATGTGTTGAAAAGTAGTGATGCAGAAGTTGGACAAATGCATAGCCAAAGAATCGCGAACTGTTTTACACAACAAGCCGTTTATTAAATGGTGTAGTCATCAAGAATGGACGCGGTGTAGTATTGTATGAAGAAGTTAAACCAGTAAATAGTGGATCTATAAAAAGCACCGTTTAACAAGTTCAAAATGGAGGGGGTCTGCTTGTTCCAAGAAGTAGTCTTAATACAGTCCACTACAGAAATTGCAGTGAAAGAGAAATTCTTGCACATATATTAGAATACTGTGGTTTTATAGAAAAATTACGAACCACGGGACATAATAAAATACGCTCACTCAGTACAAATGCATTACGGCAGAAAAGATATGAAACATGAAAAAATATTTGGAGTATCAGAAACCGGTAGTACTAGAGAAATTGATACAATAGCTATAGAAAGTACTAGAGTTAATTCTTAGTAGATCTGTCTATTAGATTTGAAGTCAAGGTAATGAACCAAAGGGAGTACACTAAAAAGAATGCAAAATTTATGAACCTACTATAAATTTAAGGTTGGAAATATTTTAGTTTTTGGTTTAAAGTTTGGGTCTCGCTGTACACTGACAAAAAAATTTATGAAATTAAAGAAATAATTTAGTTTTTTCTGAATTTCTGAATATGGAAATAGTAATTCAAATTTTAGGAAGTTCCATTGTTATATTACGCCACCACTTATTTGAATGATTTTTTAGTTTTATTGAAAGTCGATTTTCTATTTAATATTAACAATTGTTGTTTAGAGGTATCTTGAAGTATTTCACATTTAATAATCTTCTATGTTATTAAGTTATTGATTTTAAAATGCTGTGCCTATTGGGTCAGCTGGAAATGCCGGTCAGTCGATAAAAAGTTTTGCTCTTGAGAAGGAATACAAATCAAGGTTCTTTTGTCGACTTTCTAAATTGACGTTATCCTTATTGAAACTAGTTCAGCTATACCCATGGGAGTTAGTATTAAAAGCAGCTCTTTAAATTCCTATCTCTATGATTATAATTTACATATTTGAAAAAATTTCAATATTCGGATGCTTATTATCTTTAATGAACAGAAAAATATATAAATTTATAACAATTCATGGATGCCAGCGTCTCAAAAATTTATTTCTCCCTCCTCCAGAGCGTAAAATTTATTAATATCTTTATAATATAGGTATTGTATAGATTTATATAAAATATTTTATAGGTTATATCCAGTATGTGTTCATAAAATACAGGCAAATTATTTGTAATGGTTTGATAAGTACGCGAAATGCCATTTATTATTTCATGGCAGAGATAAATTTTAGACATATTTTAGTCATTTGGAAAGTTACAATTCGATCTGTATATTCATTATTTCTTTACAAATCATTTGAAGTCGACATTAAACTGGAAAATTTTAAATACTATGCTGTAATTCAATTCTTCTAACATACGGTTGAAGGCAATAGAAGTTGATACAGAAATAGTAAAAGTGTTGGGACAGGATTCTCCTTCGAATACAATGTGTCACCGTTTGTTTTTTTGTAAGGACATCGTATAATAGAGATTCAACTATATGGATACTGGTACTTTAAAAAATAAATAAACTTGCTACTTCAGTTAATGTTTCGAAGTATTTGCGTTAACAAATATAAAGATTTAGTATCAATCAAATTCTAATCCCGTCAAGAATAACTTTCGAAGTGAAACCCATTACACATTTTTCGAGTGGAAACTCGCCTATAAATAACTTAGTTTTGTAAAGAAATTAGAGAGCTACTTCTCGCTTAGGTTATCCCATATTTTATCATATTTCCTTTAATAAATAAAAAGGAAATTTACTATTTATGTGTTAAAAACCTTTCTAGCATTAATAATTTAGGAACCTTGCTGGGCTTCTCTTTTAGTTCTACAAAAAAGTATTCCTAGAAGTTTTCGGTACAATTACCCAGTAAAATTGTATAACTTACGTAGTGATCAGTTAAAAACTACGCTAGTTGGGTATTCCGTAGCAAGAGTTAAACCTTCTTGGGCACGATTTATGGCAATTATAGGAGCACTTGACGTCATCCTGCGCTTAAGGTCGTTTAAGTCGTTTAAGGTCGTTAGCGTTAGCGTGCGGGGAAGCATTGTGTAAAATATAACCGTTTACAACGGACATTTTTACACTCACGTCCATTACAATTAAAAATTAAGTAATTTCCAGCTTCCTCCTGTCTTTTGGAAGAATGTAAAATTCATAACGTAAAAATCTAAAGTAAATTTGAATAGGTGGTTTAGCGGCTTTTGTTCCAGCTGATTTTCTTAAAGGTCACGCTCCAGAATTAAATTGAGATCATCAACCGTTTGCGAATTGAGTATTAGATTAATGAATGGTCATTTTATGGATAAATTTAATTAGAAGACTTGAGGCCCCAATTTCATCTGGTAAACCTAGAATATCGCAAGTTATGCTGATTAGATCATAGAGGTTAACTCAAATCACCACAATAGTGAGTGAACATTTACTTTCTAATTAGCACCGCCAACTTCAACGTTCCATAGTCAATTTTTTTGTCCCGTTCTTTGCAGACGTGTAATTTTGATATCCAGCTTCTTAGTGTTTGCAATAATAAATATTCATTTCCGGTAGTGGTTACCTTTATTTGACTGCTCCCGTAAAATATTTTTTTGGTTAAATGAGCTAATGTAATTATTGTAAAATCCATAGATTACTGAACAATATAACTGTCTACTTGCTGTAGTTTTCTAAGTAAGAATCTATCATAGCCGTGTGTACTCGCTGGTTAATTTCAGTATAACTAACTGGTCATTCATTCTAGTTGAACCGTGATGAATGACACGCTGGCGTTGTGCTAATTGTATCTTCATTTAATTTTTACAAGCATGTGCGTGTGCGACTACGTTTGCGTGTGAGTATGCGTGTGTATGTGTGTGTACTAAGTTAATTTAAAATTGACTTTATATATATTGTTATTGATTTGTTTGATTTAGAATCAAATTAGGTAGTTAATATTTATTTGACAATTTTTATGTTGCATAGGAAATACTAAAAGATCTAGTACGATTTCTGCTCTTAAAGCAACCAAGTAACATTAAACTGAAAGAAAATAGTTGCAGTAGAAGTGTTAAAAATAATAAATCATTTATAATCCCCATTATGTGCGGAGTAGATATTAACTTTGGTCGCCCTCGACACCAAGTCTTCAACGATAAAGCTATTAAAGGATATCAGCCTATTTAGAGATTTGATTATATAGAGAGAAAGTCGTAAAGTACTTCACTTGGGATATAGTGTGCTTAACATCTTGACAACTACTGTATCTGCAGTGCCCAAAGTGCTTCTGTTTCCGCTTTACAGCTAAGATTTGATAAACTAGATATACAGGATGTTTTCGTAAATGCTCTGGTAATAAAAAAGAGCAAGTGCCACCCACATTTACCGATTTTGATCAAGCTACAGTCGTTCTAATGGTTTGTTTCATCACCTATGACCCAAGTTTACTCAGACTAATTAGGTAGAATTTGAGTCATTTTTTGTCCACATTCCGTGTTTTGTTTCAATTTTAGCACGTCACAAATGGTTCCTACATAGGTAATTGAGATTAAACGTTGTCGCACCGACTGTTGATGCCATCAATAAACAAAATTATTAATTCACATCAACATACCTAAGAATTAAATGAAAATGTATATAAAATTTTTGGATATAGATAATGTGTTTAACCAAACGTAAATTAGTTAGTCTTAACATTTTAGAATAGGCTGTAAAATTATTATGAACCGGCAGATTTTGTCAAAGCAAAAGATGGACAAGTAATATAAATACGTAACCATCACCACAGACAGTATAATTTAAAGAAGCGCGAAAATTTAAAAAACTTACCGAAAAGAGGTTTAAACTAATAATTAAGACCCAAAACTTGCAAAATGACGTTTTCATACAAACTAGAATTCGTACATAAGAATCGATAAACAAACTTTTAGTGCAAAGACATTGCCTGAAATTCAAATAACCAGCAGCCGTATTGGATAACGAGAGTTCCCGAAAGATATGTAAACGCAAACTTAACTAAAAACCACGTCTTTTTCCTGGTCTATTATACGTGCGTACAGTGTAGAATTTTCAGTACACGAGTGTATTAGTGAAAGCTCATGCAAGTCCATTGCAGTAGAAGAATTACAACAGGACCACCACGAGTTGGGAATTCGTCCAA
The DNA here is from genome assembly GCA_024586415.1 of Phrixothrix hirtus. Taxonomy (NCBI): domain Eukaryota; kingdom Metazoa; phylum Arthropoda; class Insecta; order Coleoptera; family Phengodidae; genus Phrixothrix; species Phrixothrix hirtus. The sequence continues at coordinate 7,074 of JAHWXV010067967.1, read as the reverse complement.
ATAATTCATGAAAGTTAATAACACTGCACCAAGTGTTATAACAATTTCAGAGTTGACATCCTTTTCACCTGATAAAATCAATCAGAAGACATCGGAAAGGTTAGTTGTGGATTAAATCTTATTTGTCGAGAACACGAATCGCGAATATCGAATTAGTAAAACATTTAAATTTAAATAACATTAATTTGAACCTTATTTAATAATATCAAGCATAATTAAGTTTGTTTAAACAAAGGTGGTAGACATTTAATTTCTTTGCAAAGCATCAGTAAATTCAGGTAGAAAAACCTTTATTTAAGCTAAACGTAAAGACTTAATTCATAGTATAGCAAGTATTAATAACCTTATTTCAATATTTGTAAATTCTATACAAATTGATTGCATCGATCGTAAATAATACCTTTAATCAGATTTAACATTAATTTTATTTATTGCACTTATTTTTACTTTGCTATGTATGTTTAAATTTTTAAAATTATTATCCAATTTAAATAAATTCAATTTTACATTGTATTTGTTCGAAAAAGACAAAATGATTATACCTAAGTTAAGCCTTTCAGGTAAAAGCGATAAATGTCGAAAATATCTCAAGTCACTGAGAATATTGCTACCGAATACCGTTATTGTGTGGTTGATACTCCTAAGTAAATAAACAAACCGCTCGATTAACCCTAAATTGATACTATATCAATCAAATAAGGCACAACTACGTAATAAGGGGTTGAAAGCGATACCCATAGTGAACTCCTAAAAATGGCGACGTCACAAATCGTTCAGAAAATTAGTGATATGGTATTAAATAACCACTGTGGAATTGCTGAGGATAAGCATCTCTAAGGATCGTGCATGGTATTTTTAAATAAATACTGCTATATGAAAACGGTTTGTGCAATATGAGTACCACATTTTCTAGCAATTGATCACAAACACAGTTGACTGCGAGTTTCAAGGAGCTGTTTGGATCGTTTGAAGAAGAAAAAAGTTGTATCGTTTAATAACTATTTACGAAATAGGGATTAATCACTACATGTTACAAATTAACAAATTGATAAAAACAGTGAACAAAAGTCTTTTGTACTGCGACCAAGAGCGATGATAATGGGAATTCAAAGGAAATTTCAATGATTGATTATTTTGAGAAAGTAAAACAATAATTGTAGAAATTTTAAAGAACTTTTCAACCAACTAGATAAAAAGGTTCGTCAGAAAAGAATCAGTCTACCAAAGAAACAAAATAATTTTTCTTAAGACAATTCATCTGCTCACAAAAGTATAATCGCCATAGGGATACTTAACGAATTAAGGTATAGATTCTTGCAACACCCATCCTATTCACCATATTTAGCTTCCCTCGACTTTCAATCCTGATGTTTTTATTATCTCAAAACTTTTTATACTATAATAACTTGCAATTATTTCAGAACGTATAAAATTGTATTCAGATAAACACCGTTCTTAAGTAAAAATGTAAAAATATGTTTACCAACTGATTCTTACACCGTCTTTTATTTCCCGAGCTCATTATTGATTTCAGATTAAATTGATTAAAAACCAACATATAGAGTAAGTTATACTCCATAGTGCCCTTATTATCGAATTGTATCAATTTTTAACCATTTTTAAGTATTACATTCCACCTTAAAGGATAAAAAAGGGCATCCTCTTTTAGGATGAGGTGCCACGTCTTGAAGGAGCAATTACTATTCAATAAAGTAACATGCCGATTTATAGTGTGGCACTGACACGTTAAATTATAAATCCACCTGTTTGCTGATACCTTACAATTTGATACCTAATCAGCATAATTCTTATACTTACACGAAATTATGGCAAATTTATCTTCTGAAAATCAAGTTTTCACTTATTATCCTAATTTATAGATAATATTTCGTTACAAGTGTCCCAATTAATTTAACATGATACGCACTTTATTTGAAATATACAACAATCTACCTTGTATCAACCATACAATGATACCTGTATTTTACAACCGTATACTACTGTTTTTAGTACCTAATAGCAATGGCCTAATAAACAAAAAGGGCAGTTTACATGTGGAGGATAGATTACCCGATATATCTAAACCAACTTATACGCCCGCGTTGCTTACAGTATCATTTCCACGATCGATACATTAAAATTAATACAGGATTTTTTAACCTAAAGATTGGAAACTAACGTTTAATTTCAAACGACACAGTTTAACTTAGAGCGTGTTAGGACATCTTGTAAAAAGCTATAAGCGACCTGATTGTAACTTATTATAGTCTTAGAATGGTATTGACAACTTTGTTTGTTTGTGTGACTTAGGGATCGGGATGCGAAATTTCCCTTAGCCCTCTCGGACTAGAACTGTTGTATAGTCATTTTGCCATGCCTACTAGAATTTTCCCTAATCTGGCGGGGTTCAATCGCCAGCAGGGATTTTTAACATGCCAAACATCACATGGACACGGGACCTACGATTTTACTTCCTTGTCCGAGAAGAGGGCATGTTTTTTAAATTTTTCTCCGCTGAAAAATTTACCGGCCCCAATCGGGTTTGTACCCACGTCCCTTGGGTGTAGAGGCATACATGCTAACTGCTACACCAGTTGGGACCGGCAATGACAACTTACTGGATTCATAAACAATGCTATATTTATTTCCGACACAAGTCACCTATATTTCAGGCCCGAGATGGATTTTTACAGAACGAAGAGTCAGCCGAGTTCGGTAAAAAGATCTAGGGCTTGAAATGTAACAGACTATGAGTAGCGAACAAAATTGTTTGTATTCGTTTAAGTATATCTCGGAAAAACACTAATTTAGTGTAAATTTTGAGGTTAATTGTGACAGTTGTCAAATCAGGTATACAAACAAAAACGTTTATATGTTTACTTATATATCACTTTTCTGGTTATGTATTTTCAAAAACGAATACAAAAATAATTAGACCCAATAGTATATTATACAGCAAGGTTATTAAGTCATCATTATTGTTCAACTGCAAGATTAGAACCCGAGAAGCAACGTATCAATGGTTATAAACTGGAGTACTATGATAATCTTTATAACCGTGGTTTATATAATATTCTCTTCACTACTAAGTATTTCCATAGTAAACCTTCTTTTCAATATTATTAGCTTATTAAATAACCTTATTTAACAATTCTTTTATTATTAGCCATGTACACCCTTTTATTTAGCAAATTCTTGATAATAATACCATAAGAAAATGGATACAAAGAAATTTTTGAAATTAAGTCACCTGTGATCTATTTAAAATATAGTAACCGCACTGACATGCCAGCCTCAATTGGTGTGCAGGTTTTCATGTTTGCCTCTACACCTGATGGACTCAGGTTAAACCCGATTGAGGTTGGTAAATTTTTCAGCAGAGAAAAATTTAAAAAACATGCCTCCTTCTTGGATAAGGAAGGAAAATCGTAGGTCTCGTGTCAATGTGATGTTTGGCACTATAAAAATCCCTACTGGCTGTAGAACTTCTCCAGGTTCGGCAAAATTCTATTAGGCATAGCGAAATGACTATGTAACAGTTCTAGAGCATGAGGGCCAAGGAAATTTCCACATCTCAAAACTTCAGCCACAAAACAAGCAAACAAACAAACAAACAAGCGCACTGACATTTGCAAAGCTTCAAGGAGTTACAATTTTTAATGTGATTTTGATGTTCTATAGTGATATGTGTACCTCTTCTGATATAAATAAAGCGGCACAAACTTCTGCGAACACGCTACTACCATAAAAGTCTAAAGCACTGTATATAAAGCTATATATGACCCTTAAAGGGTGATGTCTAGAACAAGAAATAACGGTAACTACAGAAAACTTGCTTGTCGTTTATTTTTAGGAGCTCTCAAAAATCCCAAAGGCTTCCACTCTGTGAGACACATTTGCAATATTAAAATCCGCCATTAGTTTAAAAGAAAATATTGACATTTCAAAATCATTTAAATGAATCGCTTTTTTAAAAACGAAAAGATCTCTTACCCCTCAAAAGAGTCTGCAGTTTTTTTGAAAAACGAATTACCAATTTTGTTATGGTTGTGCATTATAACACATAGCTATCAATTAAGGTAATATATTTTTCTCTTATTTAAGCTCTAACTAATTAATATATACCAAGTAGGCCATTTTTGTAACTGGCACAGCTGCGACTTGTAGAATTGACAAACTCTGAACATTCTTAAACAAGTTTTTGAGGTCAAATAAGGTTATGCTAATAATAAATTTGTTATTATTAAAAAGCTATGGGTGCAAATTTTACAAAAATACCTTAGTAATGGGCCCACTTCAGATATGCTGAAAGCGTTTATTAGATTTCCGCAATGGTAAAACAACAGATAAAATATTGAGCACAATACTAGCAGCGCCGTGCCAAAAGTAATTGCTACATTTTTAAAGTTACCACAGTCTGAAAACTATTCTGGTTGCATATTGCGACGCACTTCATCTGGATATCTTCTACAGTAACAGAATAATACTTCGAGAAACTCAGTCCAACTTTACAACTAATTCCTCTCGTTCAGTTCATATCAACTAACAATTTCGCGGCCATACGAGCGAATTAAATCATCTTCTTGATGAGCTAACCCTATGTTTATCCAAGTTGAAGAAAATAGGATAATTTACCATGTCTCAATAAAAATTCCTACCAGAGATGTTGTAAATACTAATAATAATATATCTGATTACCCAAGCATGAGAGTGAACCTAACCTACAATAATTGCTCAGTAAATTCATATATAACAAATTATCATTAATCTTGTTTGTTTCTTTTTGTGACTGAGACTTCGTGATGTGGAAATTCTCTTGGGTGTGTTGGACTAGAACTGTCATATGATCATTTTGCCATACCTGCTAAAATTTTACCGAATCTGGAGGAGTTCCACCGACAAGAGGGATCTTTGAGGTGCCAAACATCACATTGACAAGTAACCTACGTTTTGTTTCCTTATCCGAGAAGAAAACATGATTTTTAAATTTTTCTCAATTGAAAGTTTACTGACCTCGATAGGTTTCGAATCTGCGTCCCTTAGATGCTAATTACAATACCAATCGGGGAAGGCATCATTAATATTACTAACTTTAGAAATAAAATATATTTTAGCTTTTCACATAGCAATTGAATCTGAAAATTTGCCGAATGAATTCAGTATTTCAGTGAGCCGTGCAAAAATTTGAGGTTAACAGTTTTTAGGTGACACTAAAATGTCAGCACATTTAAATCACTCATTCCAAAACAAAAAGAAATTTTCATCATTATTCTCCGTAAAATGTCTTTATCGTTATTTGTATTCTTTATCATTATTGGTAGAGAAAAATAAATTCACAACTTATAAATAAGTCGATAATCGTACCTTTTCAAGTAGTAGTGAAAAAAATGATATTCAAACTATGAGTTAGGTTATTCAACCCCTTACGAAAGAATATTAAATTAGGATATTGATTCAAATTCGAACTAGCAAATTAAAATTTCTTTCAAAATGCAGAGATTAATCCTTAAACTTGTAAATAAATAATACAGATAAAATTTGAAAAGTGAGATATTGACTATATTGTACCAGACTTTACAATTATTAAATTTGTGAAAACGTAGACTGTTAGAAATATAAAGTCAACATTACTGAATTTATTCATTGAAAGATGATATATCATAATTTTTTAAAATTTAATCCTCGTATTCTTTATGCTGCACGTCCTGCAGTTGTCTGAAAACTTTGACACAAATATAAAATTTATGACCATAATATCTATAAATCTATATTCTCCACGAGTTATGTTATAAAGTTATAAAGCATACTTTCATGTAGACATAAAATAATTGTAAATAATAGACTATTATATGAATGAAAGCTTTGCTATTGATTGGAATTATAGACAATAAAAACAAGGATTTTCTATATTTTCTTTATTCGTTATTCGTTAATTTCGTTGTGAAGTTAATTTTTCGTAAATAAACTTCTACTAACTCTCTTGATTTTCCTAAATGCATGCAAGTAATTTTTGTTAATCTTTTTCATTAAATTAGACATTGGAATATTTATATTCGAACATTAACCCAGCTAAAACGATAATTTTAAATATAATTAATTTCTCTTAGATCTTAGTTGCTAAGATACGAATTGAGTCAAGCTTGGAAGCACGAGTAAATTTATGATCAGAGAAAGTAATTTCGATGTAAATTTTAAACTTTTGGTAGTTAGACTTTTAATTGCATAAATTGTAACTTAATGTGTAATTAATGGGAAAAATCAATAACACAAAACGGACTTAATTTCTGTTTTGAATAAGTGCATTAGAAACCTTAATGTATCTAATAGGTAGGCTAGAATTGTAATTACCAAAACCGAATTTTTTAAAAATTCAAACATACGTACTCTTTCTTTAAGATATATTAGACCTTTTAATTATTTTAAAACAGACCAATATAGAAAGTGACTATTCGATTTTGTAGCAAATAGGTCAGGAACCCATTTTGCATATGAATAGATCACACAGGCAACTTTGTTAATTAAAAACAAAGCAGATTGCTACAGACAAACAAAAGTAATTTAAACTGTTAAATTTCTCATTTTAACTGGTAGTGGTGTCTAGTTTTAGATTAAAAGTGTATATAATTGCTAGAATATTATTTTACGTTGATAAAAAAACAGAATTCAAGGGATCGTCCTATATGAGGGTGGTTTGATAGATGCGCGGGTTGCCACCTACTATTCAATAATATAGCTATAGATTTTAGTCGGTAATACAGTTTCACTTAAGCACAAACACGTGCATTGTTTTAAAATAGAAAATTTAAAACATCGTACAATAGTTGAGTTCTTTGTAAAAGAATATTTGAAATTGTTGATATTTCAATAGAATTTTCTCTTTCAAAAGCAGTGTTCTGCAAACAGGCACGTAAATTACAACGTGGCCTCATTAGCATTAAAGACGATCTTCTTATCGGACACACAAAACCTGCGATGCAGCGGCGGTTCCTTAATAAGTGCACATGAGCACGTGAACTCCTAAATAAATACGCATTTACGCATTAAAAAAACGAAAACATTTATTATTCTATTTTT
>JAHWXV010067943.1:0-10631 GCA_024586415.1 Phrixothrix hirtus | reverse complement strand
ACACAACTAGCTTACACAGTAACCTTTGGATAGCAAATGATGCTAAAATTGTAATTATCACCCCGAACTATCCGGTTTCTTCAGGCTTGGCCAGCTACCCCTTGTTAGGATACCGTTAATCCCTTGCAAGGCGCTCACTTTGCTAGAAGCAGCAATTCGTAGAAAAACACTCTCCAATTTCAAGGGTTAAGAATGAAAGGAAAATATTCCAGGATTGCGGCATGTTTAAATATTATAAGTTACATAGAAATGAATTAAAAGAATTTTAAAAAAAAATAATATAATTATTGCATTTTTTCACTTGGTTCCCGCGTCCTCTAATAAGGACGAACTCCTCTTTCGATTTAGAAAATTCATAGAAAATATCCCTAAAATTGGCAAGTATTGAAGAGGTAGGCAACCTGATTGCCCAACGTTAAACAATAGTGACGGAGAGCACTACAAGCAATACAGTGGAGATAAACTCCACAATTGGGAAACATGGAAGTATTATTTCAATCTTACCTGTCGCATGTGCTCTTGAATTGTCACTCTGTTGCCAGGAACAGGAAAAGTAAAAATTTTCAAGTGCTCCAATTCTGAATGTATTCTTTGCAACCTGGCTAAAAAGACGGTGATATTAGAGAAATAACGGATGAGCGTATTAAGTTTGTTATTGCCTGTTATGATCTAAATAAATTGCATTTCAAATGTTTTGGCAGACACATTGAACGCCATTTGGAATATTTAAATTTTTTTAAGGTAACATATGGCATTAAGCAGATTTGATCTACTACCAAAATCAATTATAAAATATTTACTATACCTTAATGTATTTTTTTTCAGTTTGGCACGCTGGTTAGCTGGAATGTGTCAACGGAAGTGGCATATGCCATAAGCAACACACCATCAGTAGATCTCGTTGTTCGTGAAATGGTAGGAACGGGAAACTATTGAAAATAAAAATGCGGAGACATTATTATGTTGCGGCTATGAAAAGATATCTGGAAAAAATCAATGACTGCAAATTCATTCATATAAAAATATATACGAACACCTCAAGAATAAATCATGGGAAAAATGGTGCGGATTTTGTTACAAACCAAAGAGAAACAAATACCATTAGATGAAACTTCAGATTAGATGACTGGTAACGAAGCCTTTGTTGTCATGTCGTTAAGTGCTGGGAAGCTGAGCGAAGCGTTGATTCCCAATGATTCTCAGTTAACGTTCGCCATGTTGCAAGGAGGAGAAGACTTGATCATCGTGATAGCCAAAGTGTGGAAGAAAGTAAGTTAAAGCGTACTTCCGCAACAGAAAAACATAATGTGAGTAGAACATAAGAACGGAAGGGAGAACAATGGCTCAGATTATCCCCATCTGCGTATCAGGAAGGTATCTCGATGGTGCTTGACGCTCGGACCGTTATCGGAAGCTTTTCGATATCTCCCCTATTTTCTCGAATGTGCTCCTGAGCGTAGTTATCGAGGAATAACCGAGCTTAAACGGACGATGGAACAACTGGGCTGGTCGTGTGGCATGGCAGAAGATGCGGAACTCGCTAAAGAATGGAGACAGTGGCCGCATTGCAAATTTTGCGGGGAGGATTGAATGGATGCAACCGTACCGATGGAAACGCTTAGAGAATGTCTAACAAAGCATACACATCAAGGTACATAGTACGAAGTTGCGTATTATATGGGGACTTTCAAGCCAGGGCTAGTTTTCAGAATAGCGCCGGCGCAGCGTGTTAAGCCTATATCATCATTGAAGTTCAATAATCCCAATCTCAACACCTACTACTTAATTGTACCGTTCGAAAAATACGATACATCAAATTACAAAATTGCAAATATCGCCTCTGTACATAATTGATGAGAAAATTGAAATAATAATTAATGCAAATGAAGGAGATAGTAAACATTTATTTATTACTTCACGTTTCAATTGATAATTATTCCTTGGCTACCGATGGAGGATCTAGGGAAAAGGTTGTAATGTAATTAACCCCCTCCCCTTTCGTCCAATACTTTGTCGCCTATCTAGAATCTAACAAGTATAACATTTAAATTTTTTGAAATTTAACTCGAATTGTGTTTTCACTGAAGTGGGGACAGACGAAAACAAATTTAAATCAAGGTAAAATTTATTTTCAGAAACAGTAATATCACTGAAATAATAATACATGAAAGGACGTTTATATCAGAGAAACTTCAAATGAAATTCGTAACGTTGCGAAGAACATCGGGAACCAATACAATGAATAACAGATGAAGGTTTAAATATAGACAAAGTTGAGTTAACCACTCACCCATTAAGATGTTCGTGGTCCATTTAACACCATCTATTTTCTCTGGAATACAAATTCAATCACCTTGGGGGATTCGGCGACGTTCTGTAAGACAGCGAATCAAATTAAACACAATGAACTGCTAAGAAAGTTACAGAAATAAACTTTATTTATTGGAGATAAATTTAAATTGTTGTTAATCATTATTAGCAAAATTTTCTACTCCTACATTAGTGTTTAGAAATGTTTGGGTCAATTAAAAATTAATCTATGAATCAAGTTTAAATTAAGCGCAATGCTATATTTAAATTCATTCATAGTTGTAGATAAACATCACCTCTATTTATAGACTGGTATTTGATAATTGATTGTAAAGTAAATTTCGATAATCTTTTGTATTATTGTTATACAAAAGTTTATCAATACTTATTCTTGATATATATCTACAGGCATCAAGTATAGTCATTCACCATTTTATTAATGGAAATCAAATGAGTACTGAGGATGTTGCATTAAGATAAAGAGTCACAATTTAAAATGATTTAAATTGCAAGTTTTAAATAATTGAATGGAGTGAATTATTCTAGTGTACAAGAGGCCAGGAGACGTCAGGTCGGGGTTAATTGTTAATTATTAGTTGTGTCCTTGAACTTATTAGAAGTTCCAGTTTGTTGTACTACTAATCGTTTGTTCTAAATTTACGATTTAGAAACCTTCAGTAATGTAGATATGCATATTCAAATTATACAGAGAATATCTATTTAATTAAATTAAGTTAAATTATCGTGATGACACTTTTTCTTACCAAAAATTTGCAGATTTGGAATTCATACAAACAGGTGCATCTCGAGAAAAATTAAGTCATACCATCATTGGAAAATGAAAACAAGCTACAAAATCTAATGCTGTGTTTTTTTCGACAATAAATTGCAACACTCTAGACAGATTCAATATTGAATATCGAAGGAACTTGTGCAACTTGAACTTTAGCGAAGTTAGACTAAAAATGATGAATAGGAAAAATAATTTCTAAACTTTGGTTACGGCCACGCGTAAAGTCCTGAAGAGTTCACGCTTGACCGAGAAGTAACACGCTCTTTTTCTCAAGAAAATCACCTAGTGCTAGTTTTTCTCATCTTTCTTCGAAACGGACCATCAGACGCGAAAAATGTAATATAATTTTGCATCAATGATTCGTCTTGATCATTTGGCTGTTCTCTGCCCAATTCTCGCAAAGGGTATGGAAAGTTAAAGATAGTTTAGAGAATGCAGTCGAAAATGGGTCTATCGTGATCGATCACGATAATCATTCCCTAATTTACAGGGAAAATTATTATCAACGAAATTATAGAGCGAAATCTCCTCTAATGTAAATTCTGGAGAAATGCAATTTCGATTATTGCTGAACTAATAGGTCGTATTTTATTAAGCAATTCAAGGAAATGCCCATCGTGTTATAATTGAACCCGAGTTGAACTGAATTCCGCTACTGTAGGCTGCTGCTAAAACATACAAAATACTTTACATCACCTTGAAAAGGTTAGGAAAAAATATTATTGCGAAAGAATGGGACCTTATAGTTTATTGGGAGTTAAGCCAAAACCAAATTAGCAACGCTGTGCTATTTCTTCTACAATGTCGGGCGTAAAATAATGGCATTTCTCTTGGCTGAAAAATCAAACAAACACAGAAAATTTAATTCAAAATTACGAATGGCTTATCCATTTTAGTAGACACTCCGACTTTTCCATTCAGAAAGCGCAAGGAGTATCAAGGCATAGACCTCTTCAGGAAAATTATTTTGAACTATTAGAACAGTTGTTAGTGGAAAAGATTATTTAACAACCTATCCAATATGTATAATATGGATGAAAGAATAATTAGGCCAGCTATGATAATAGCTAAGAATGATTCAAAAACTGTTATAAAAGTAATAGCACAATAAAAAGGGGAGACAATTACGATTATTGCATGTTGCAACACAAAGATAATTTTGAAATTAAAGACCAAAAAAGATAAATTTGCCTAAATTCATTCCGGGTTGTTTTCTGTGTGGTTTAGAGATTGGTTTCGCCACAATAAAATCCTTTAGAAGGGTACTAATTTTAGGCGTGCATGGATCTCACTATAATTTCGTTGAAACTCTAAAATTCTCTCAAGTAAGTGATATAACCTGTCTCTACCTACTATACGTATCTTGCAGCCTTTATATAAAAATATCTTAGAGTCTTTAAAGTCTGTATTATAGGATAAAATCAAAAAGTCATAGATAAATAAGCCGGCTACATTATGAATAAGTAGCTTCAGTTCACCATTCATTTATCATTTATCGGATTTAGATCTACGGGAAAGTTTGAGTTTTCATGATTGATGTCAGAGCTTCGATTGAATTTCAAAAATTTATCGCTATAATCCAGAAGTATCTCCAGATTAAGCCTTCATAAATAGAGCATTCTTGTAAGATCAGTTAAACGCTCAACTTGAACAATCAGAAGCAGACCTACATTCTGGTTCACCACAAATCGGTGCGGAATACAGCGTTGACGATGATTTCAACGAGACTCTGAACGAAGATTTATCTCTTCCTGGACAAATTAAGAAAGTCAAAATTGGAAGCATAAAAATAATGAACACCGCAGGAGAAGATAAGTTACCATAAAAGAAAGAGAAAATATGAAGGAAATTACGAGAAATGAGTGAAAAATTGAACCAAGCGCCTTTGGCATGATAAAACAAAATGATCCTGGCAAAAGTAGAAGAAAAATTTGAATCGGACTATTAAACAGGGGCAGGTGTTGGATTTTATCCAATTATCGTTAATCGAATTTTATTTATTCTAGGATGCGATGAAGATTATAATTGTACAAAACAAAAAGACGATTAGGTCCAATACATCCATTGCAGAAAATGAACGCACGACTTTTGTTAGAAGTGTTAGAGCATCTATGAAAAATTTTCAAAATCTTTGCTACTTCCAAATAGAAAAACTTACTACCTAGACGAATGGCAACTATTTATTTCAAGAGCATATATAGTCAATGACATAGAAATCGCAACACTAAGAAGGCGTAGAAATTTTTTGACTAAACTTGGCAGAAACTTTTAACTACTAAAAGACAACAATTGATTGAAATTTCATTATTATGGATCAAGTGATAATGACTTATCTGATAGTTCTTTCAGTTTTTTCTAACAATGTTATATAGTGTATGTTTTGCGAGATTTTGTTTAGTTCTTTAATGTTTTTGCTTGTGATCGTTAGTTTTGAGGGTGTGATCAAGCCTAGAGTGCGCCAACGTGGAAATTACCGTCAATTGACGGAGGTCGTATTGTTGGACTGTGCGAAGGTGGTTTGTCGTTCAGAGAAATTCCAAATCGCCTTAACCGGAACCAATCCACCATTATCCTCTGCTATCAGTCATGGACTAGGGAGGCCTAGAAACATCGCAGAAGAGGAACTAGGGGGCGAAGAAGAACAAATGAGCTGCAGGATCGCCATGTTCGGCTTGTGGTAAGAAGAAACCGATTCTCCAGTGCCAGATCAATTGCCCATCAATGGTTAGCTAACGAAATTCGCCCTGTAACCTCACATCTTGTATTACCACTAACGGCTCAACACCGACAGCAACGTTTAAAATGATATACGTTGCGATTGCACTGGAACCTAGAGTCGCGTAGGATGGTGTTCAGAGATGAATCCAGATTCTGTTTGAGGATGCATAATAGCCGTATAAGGGTCAGACAAAGACGTGGGGAACGTGCGAATGTTGAATTTTATGTTGCGAGGGATATACGCCACACTCTGGGGATTATGGTATGGTGTGCTATAACTTATGGGAGTAAGTCTCGTTTGGTATTCATCCGAGGCAATATGACCGCCCAGCGATATGTGCATGAGGTTGTACAATCTCATATTCTTCCATTTGTTCAGCAGTTGGAAGATTCACTTTTCCAGCGAGATAACGCCCGTCCCCATATTGCATGACGGTCTATAGACCGCTTTGCAGAGGATAAAGGAATTTGCTGCATCTTCCGCAGACGCTGCACTAAGCACTAAGTATAGGTTGCTTGGGACACAATACCTCAAGAGGGAATCGATCATCTGCTAAATTTGATGCAACGAAAAGCGAGGAAGTGTGTAACCAATAGGGGAGGGGGACCAACTCATTATTAATAAAAAATATGTTTATACTTTGTTCTTTTTCTTTAAAATTTTAATCAATTGCTACCTTTTAGAAATTAAAAGTTTCTGCCAAGTTTGGTCAAAAAATTCCTACGCCTTCTTGGTGTTGCGATTTCCAAGTCACAGAATATATTATATACAAAGGATAGTAAGTATTTTATTACTTGCTTCGTTTCACTTTTTAATTGTATATCGCATTCGGGATAATGGTATTCGACCGCGATGAGCAGTGGCATCCAGGTCTCATAAGTATCTGGTTTCACATAGTTGTAAAAGAGATAAAAGTAAAAATCATATTTTTTTTCAGCATATGGTCGATAATGTCGATAATAATATCTCTATGCCCTTAAAAACGATATTCTGAAGTTAAGCTATTTTATTAAAATGCTCATAAGCAGCTGTTTAACATCATTCTCACATGTAATTTTTATCCCAGAAACGCCTTTATTTAAATTTGTTAATTGGTGCTCTCAATAGAATAACTAATATAGAAATAATATAAATAATTCACACAGTCTAATCCATAACATGTTTAATTGTAAAGATATCATATCAACTAGTTTCGCCTATAGAATTAGGCATTATTTATTTAAATCTGTAGACAAGTAGAAGTTACTCGAACCACATCCGGACTATAAAGGGATGATCGAGTTCCTGGAACTGCTGCAGTAAGCACATCGTGCAACATAAGCATTCTTCGTCGCAGTTTTTCTCATGTTTTCTACTTAATATTCTCGAGCAACTTATGTAGAAGTAAATCATGGTGTTCTTCGTCCCCAACTGAATTTCTTCGAAGTCAGTCATCTGGATCCCAGCTCCGAAAATGGTATCCATGGTCCTTTATGTTGACTGCTTCATTTTAACCTTAATTGGGGGTTGTTCACCCCGAAAATATTACCCTATCGATTCACTTTTCAACTAGGGATCATAATAAAGAACAATTGTTTAACCTCCAGTAACAAGTGATTCGATAACTTTTTTCTCCTTGCTGCAACAGAGCTGTGTAAGATTCGGAAGTACAACGCATTCGCTATTACTTCTGTACTAAAGAAAAGAGTTTCGGTACTCAGCTTGCACTGACCTTATTCAATTGAAGATACTATATGATTGTACGATGGATGATTGTTTTATGCTGCTATTTCCCTAACCTTCAAATGCCGATCACGGCACTTCCTCCGCAATTAAATTGACTTTTTCCAGTTTCAGCACGTCTAATGGTCGCCCAGCATGTCGTTCACTCTAGACCAATGCTCTGCTCATATGAAAGACCTTTATCCAGGTTTTTGCTGTGGTATCGGAAGGTAATGATGCACTGCAAACGTTGTCAAAATGATTTTTAATTTCAATTGTGTTTATTCCCTCCTTTACGAGGAACTTAGTAACACGTCTATACTTGAATTTCGAATGAAGTTTCATACTTTGCAAAACGCGCAACGCCTTTTTCGGGCTTACTCTATAAGATCAATCAATTTTTATTTCTGTACAAGCACTTTTCATTGGTTTCTGTCAATTTTGTGTTACAAATACGCTATTCAGCTTTAAAGTATACTTGCACATTCAGCATATCCATTGTCTTCGGGGTAGCTGCTCTAATTCTATTGCTATAAGGGAATAGAAAAGTGAGGAAATAAGGAAATCGACAGGAGAAATGTGAAAAAATTCTATTTCCTTTATGGACGTGTAAAAGTGTTGTATATGCTATTACTGCATGTGTTTCTTATGCTTAATGATTTTTGAGGTGTGGAACTCACACATAATAGTTTCATTGACGAAGAAGCGTTCAAAGAAAGTAAAGCTGTGCACGTAATAACTAAATTTAAATACTCTGCCGTAAAATAGTCTCGCAACATGTTTGGTACGGCCGATTCTAATATCAATACAACGACTGGTGCTGTAAAAAATAATAAAATTGATAAGTTAACCTATCTTCTCTGCTGAAGAAATTTTATTGAAGGATATATAGTTTAAAACTGAAAAAGTTAGAAAAATTTCGAGTCACGATTTCCTTTGGATGCACAAAAAATATTTACAATCACCTTTTCTTACAGCATCTCAAGGTTTTATGGAGACTTTAACGGGTACACATTCCTATGAAAAGTGAAAAGTTGTTTCACTGCCTTTCCTAAATCATTATCCTGCATATCACAATACGATATGCAGTGTTTTGAATTATGCAGTTGAGGAGACCCATAGAAAAGCTAGAGTTGAAAGTGTGATTTTTGTTTTTGATTCAGTTAACTCTAAAATCGATAATTATACTATACAACTTTAAGTCAAAAGTGAAGAAATGAAAGAATGTTATATAACACGTACCAAGTGCGAACCTTTAAATTTCCAATTGTGGTAAGCTATGACCGCTCATAAATCTGTATTCACAGTTGTGTTTAAAGTATTCATCAAATTGAAAATTTGAAGATTACACATTATAATTAAAAATTATTTTAGAAAAATTCATTCCCCGGGAATGAATTTTTCTAAAATAATTTTTAATTCCTAAAAATATACAGAAATCTTTATAATTCTATTACACATTATAGTTTTTGAAGTCAGCAAAATCTGAAGACTTCAAATGGGTAAAAATATATAGGGTTGCCACATACATTTTTAATAATTCAACCTTGGTTACTTTTACCTGAAATCTTTTTATGTTGATTTAGATATTTTGATTGAGGGTGTTATTCAAATTGTTATCTTTTGTTTGGTTTATTGTAGATTATTTGATAATTAACTTAGTAGAAAGTGCTCGTATTTGTGTCGATTATTATTCTTAAATAAGATTTCTAGATATTCAATGATTGAGCTGGCTTGTGGCGCTTACGTTTGTCCCAAATACGAGACGCGTAAGAAGCCTTTATATTAGAAATTATTTCAAATTTAATATCCTAATACCAACTTTGATAACATGTGTACGGGCTCGTAAAAAAACGATGGTATGAGTGCCGTTAAATTTAATTAAAGGTTCCACAGACACCCGAAAATATTCATGTAACTTCCGATCATTACGAGAGGAAATTTACCGTCCTAACGCAAATATGGAAGCCGTTTCTAGTTAGAATTCTGACTATCTCAATCCGCTATCCGGAAAAATTAAGTTTTTACCTCCAGATTTGACTAGGTCGTTAGTTTAGTAACATCTTATTATCTTCAAGTCATTTCGGCGATACTAATTTTATTAGTTATGCTATGGAAATAAATTATTTGTTTTTGTTCATAACTTTGAAGAAGCTAAAGATTATAACATTTTGTTTATGAAATATAACGTATTTATCTAATCTTTGTTCACAATCAAATGTGATTTAATAATCAGATAGACGTCTAGTTTCTTTAATTTTTCTTGTAATTTACCGTTAGTATAAGTTTTAACGTAATTTTATTTTACTGTGATATTTGGTATCTTCAGAAAACTAATTCTTGACATCATTATTTTAGAGTTTAAGTGAATAAATCAGCGTATTTGCGCGAGAAAATTAATTATCCTATCAGTGGCAGTACCACACAACATTGTGTGGAACCGAATTTACATTCAAGTTAAATTTACTTTAAGGTGAGTCAAGATATCAACGTTTTTACCGGTTTAAGATAAAGTAGTATGGGTTCGAACCAGGTTGTAATGAGAATTCTTGAGTTAGCCTTAATCTCGAAATGCATATTCATTAATCATTTTGGTTGTAACATGGATCCCAATAGGGATATAAAATTATTGCTATAACTGTTTATATAGGCGTGAGAGTTATTTAGTTAGCCTTAATCCGGAAAGCCATATTCATTAATCGTTTCGCTTGTGACAAATTTTTCACTAAGGGCATATATTTTTTTTGTTAAATTTTATTGTTCACTGTTATTCGATTACCGGTACGCCCGGATTAAATGGTCTTGTTTGCAATATATTATTTTCTTGAGTTTCTTCTCTGTATCTAGGCGACTTTAATACTTTAGTACGTTACTAGTACTGTAACGCCCAATAATATCATGTTTGCTTATATATGTCTCAATCGTAACCTTTTGATGGTATGGAGTCGGTTTACAAATGCCTCAAGTAGTTTCAGAAGGAGATGGGTCCAGAAGCTGCATTAGCAGGCATGGAGTACGTTATATGTATTAAGTCCGAAACGTTCGGAATGAATATTATAATCGGTTTAGCTAAAATGAACTAATTAATTAAATAAAACAGAATGGGGG
>JAHWXV010067938.1:0-14342 GCA_024586415.1 Phrixothrix hirtus | reverse complement strand
TGATATTTTAAATTTTGCTTCCGATGATTGTTCGTAAATTACTAAATTCTGAAATTTATTGTTTTTCTCTTGAGAATTGAATCTTTTGATACTTAAATAAACTTTATCCATTAAAATTATCTAATTATTATTCATATTTTTAAACTTATATACAATTTATGTTAAAATATGAGGTAACGTACTTCATTTCATGTCTTTATCCTTATGTATAAGGCCCTATCTACCACAATATATATATATATATATATATATACATATACACACAATAGAAAATCTGTTTGGATGAATTTTTGAAATGTTTGAAAGTTCAGAATAAAATAACACGTGCAGTTAATACAACTGTATGCAACTTTCCATCTTCCGGTTACGGAACAGTTGTAACAATCTTTTTAACAAATGTGAAAATACATAAGTTTCTATGTTTAATTCAAGCGGTTAATTAGTTTCTCCTTAGTCCGCTGCAATTTTGTGATGTACAAAATCAATCTTTTGAAATGACATCTGGTATTCAAGGTGATCAAAACGGTACAAAACATTATGTGCTTTTGTTCCTCTAATATTTACTTGTCCTTTGATATTACTTATCAGGACTGTCTCTTTACTTGACTTGGGCGCCAAACGTACTCGGCCTACGACATCGCACTTACGATTATCTCTTCAATAAATAAGTACTTCATTGCTAATTTGTTACGTAATAGTTATTTAATTAACAAATCTGAAAAGCAGCATCTTACTTAGTATGGGGAACTCTGAAGTACGTGGGCACAAGCCCAATAATTAGTAATTGTAATCCATTTTACATACCTATTCATAATGATAGAATTTCAAGGTTGAAAATAGCTATTAAAGTTTGATTTTCTTAACCGTTTCAAGAAAATGACGATTATTTCAAAACGATAAACAGGATTATTTGAAATATTCCCATAAATAACGATCCATACGACGAGTATTGTGTAACCAAATTGACGTGATACGCCACTTCTATTAATCGTTGTTATCCTCAATTTAAATATAAACATGAAAACAGATAACTCAACATTTGTTAAAAATTGAAGTTTTCAATCATTGAATGCGTTCCTTCAGACATAGTAAAACACATATATTATGACGCACAGAAATAACAGTGGCACTGGAATATAACTAACGTGTTACACAATGTGTTACAATGAAACCTTTTCGCGCAGTCAGTTCTGAGAATGGCGATAGATTCACTTAAATCTTAAGTAACCGGAGATAGTACCTGAAGTGCCACTTTATTGCGATTTTTAAGTTTTTTTGCGATTTTTTTGAAAACAACTATAACGATTTTTTTAAATATGCTACGGTTATTATGTATTTAATAAATTTTTACATGAACTTAACAGTTTTTCTGAAAAAATGCGTTGACGCAAGTTATCACGAAAATTCCGGAGTTAAGCAGCCTTTCACCTATCCAGTTTGGATGGGTGACCGTTAGAATTATCGTTTCTAAAATAAACTAAAATAATAATAATCTAATCATTTGTGGACACTATTTGAGTATCTACATGCGTAACAGACAGCGGTTTATTGTCTCACGACAGATTTTTATTATTTATTTGATTCTACTAAAAATAAAAATTTTGATACAATCTGAATACGTAAACGTAAGGTTTACTTGAAAAGTGTAATAACTAATACTTGATTTAAATTGAATATTAATTATTAAGCATTTCTTACGTCTATTGTGAATTTGAGCTTACATTAGAAGCAAGAAAATACTAAGAAAACTTGTGCAGGGGATTATACTTCGCGCTGCTCAGAGTTTAAGCTAAAACGATTGGCCTGTAATACTCAACGTTGGACAACAGTGAGCGGTTGTCGTTGCGCACGCATACAGATAGCGAGTGCAGGATCATAAGGGATCAAGGCGCTAGGCGATTGTGGTAATGAGGTGTCGGATATGATCGACAACGGACTGTCATAAGCAGCAGAAGAGTGTTCTCTTTAAATCCAACTTGCTAACAGCTGGAATAAATTAGATTAGTATGGGAAATTAAACAGCATACAGAGAAGGGATTTATTCAGAACAAATAGGGCGGTAGTATGGTTTATGAACAAAGAGAAGTAAATTTATATCACAAAGTTAATTTTTAAATACGGTACAGTGTCCCGTGCGATTACATGACGACTAGGGTTAAGTCTGAAGGCCTGTACATACACATAATTAACAGCAATAGCAAGAATTAAACGGTTCAGTACATACACATAATTAACAGCAATAGCAAGAATTAGACGGTTCAGTAAAAGTTTCACTACACTAATGTAAGTCATAAAACCCACTAGACAAAGACTTAATCACTAAATGGATATTTTTACTTCCGTGAAACTGATTGATTTCGAAATCATGTTCGGTTTGTTAAGTTAATCGTAAAATAAATATTTTGCATACTATACACTGTCTGGAAATAGCCCGAAGCCAAGTCCTCAACTAATTGATTCCTTACACATGTAATTACATAGGTAATTTACTTGACTAATAAGGAATGTGGTATATGCTTTGCTTTAGAATGCCATTTAGATCAGTAATTCTAACACTAACGATTATTTTAATTAGGAAGCATCAAATTAAGTGACTGTTTTATACCATTTAGAATACCAATTCTAATGGTGGAAAATATTTCCTATTAAGAAACGATGAATTAAATGTTTCTTTTACAATGGCGTTTAAAATGGTAATTCTATATTACGATTATTTTAAACTAGTACGTAAGCACGAAATTTCTTCGAGGTATAACCACTAGCGGTTAATGGTCTAGACTATTTTTCAATGTTCCATATAATCGGGAGAAACATACAGCTTAGTATGAATAGTGGCAAATATAAAGGAAGAACCTGACCTGCAGATGCAGCTAATATCTTCTTCCAGGGAAGAGGAGGGAGCCGCGTCCAGGAACTAAGAACCAATTACGCATGAAGTACGCGCATATCATGTGATCGTAGTAGCGTCACTTATGGTTGATTACTAAATCCCTTGTGCATGAATTATGCGAATTATATTGTTCAACAACGGTGGTTTGCTTTACTGTGTCAAATTAAAATGGACATTAAAGTCGAAAATCCCGCCGTCTGTATCGGTATCTAGGGAGTAACTAAGAAACAATAGAGGTTTTGTAGATATGGCTAGACGGATTGGCGGCAAGTGTCTTTGAAACAAAAACTGGTGACGCGATACAACAAATGTCTTAATAAATTTGGTGACTACGTAGAAAACAGTGTACATTACACAAAGCGTACATATCTAGGAATGGATGAAATTTCCTGGTGAACCCTTGCGTACGCTGGCTCTGATATTTGGTCGTGCATTTGAATAGCTATGGCGAGTTTAAATTTAAAAACATTGAACGCCAACACGTCTTTTAAATAAAACAGTCCTTGTCAACCTAGTATGTAAAGGTGATGACCGGAAATGTAGTGTCACAGATAACGTTCTAAATTTAACAAATAATAAATATATATCTTAAAAACAATAAACTTAAACAAAATTTAGTATTTGACAAAAAAGGTTAAATCTCTAAAGTTTAATTTTTAACATTATGAAATTCATCAATTGTGGATAAGTGGTGTGACATGAAATTTATAATCAGATATTTTACACAAATAAATTAAAATATATGTATACTTATAGGAAGTTCAACCAACCTTGTTATTCTAATTTTACGTCGGTGTAATGTCGGCAAAATACAAACACAATTTCAAATAATAATTACAGGTCCATGTTCATGCATGAGTGTACTTTACTCGTAGAATTATCATAAATTTGGGAATGGACAGAGGAATGGAAATTCTTTCATATAAGGACTTCAACATCGTCTCATCAGAACTGGCAGAAATGTAAACCTACGGTAGAAATAAAAACCTTCCACTGGAGTGATCATGATATCTCAAGGTGCAGTGCTAGCAGATATTATGGATTTCTTCACCGCTGATATGTAAAAGTAGCTCCATTTAGCATAAAGAACGCGATTATAAAAACTGATACAGTTTCAGGCATTTTAATGTTAGTTAAAATTAAGCTCAAAAAAACAATTTAAAAGAATTTAAAAATTGCGAAGTGCGAGAAGCCTTAATAATTAAATATTTAGTTATATATAAATGTTTGCAAAGTCAGTAGCTTGTCTAATTAATATTAGATAAACTACAAATATTGTATTTGCATATAATAAGGCCATTTTACGTATTACGTATTATTGTACTACTTTTAAATGTTATTGCGTAATATCTCGCAAGTTAGATTATAACAAATTATCGCGAAGCGATAAAAAGAAAGAGTAAATGAATCTACATTTGTGGAATAAATGCACCGTTTCCTAGAATTAGTATAAATAAAGCTATTCTGGAAGGTTTAAAACACTTCGATTTCGACTTTGAAATCGAAGACAACAAGTTGCATTCTCGTAGCTAGGTCTATAGAATAAATCGATCATTGATTTAAATTATATCACTGAATCTACTAAATTGGTTTGCACTTAGAAGTTTGTAATTGTTAACATCTTCACTGTCCGTGTCTAGTTGATAGGGTCACGAGCGCCTTCGCCGAAGAACGTTCATAATCCTCTAGGTATATGGTCGCTTGTGCCATAAATAGCTAGAATATCCTGGAACCGCCATCTAAATCAAGTGCGACCATCGTAAATTACAGTTACAGTTGCTAGGGCGACTGGGTATATAGTTCTGACGGATACGCTCCGTGTGAACTCGGGAGCGCAAGATTTGGCTGCCCATGCCAGCTAGCGTCACCGATGTATTCGGACTGCAAAGGAAAAGCATCAGGAATACATAAATCCTTAGGTCGCTTCCAAACCGGTTGTGTATCAATGTTTGAAACATTAATACTCGATCCGTTTATTAGACAAATTCTAAAAAAAAAATTCCAGCATTTGTTTAAGGCCTATAGAAATTAATTACCGTTGGCGATAAGCCTTCTCATGAGAAGTACTAATTAATTTCATTGACGATAAAATCAGTTATGTCATCCGATCGTAATTCAAAATAATATAATTAAGATTGACTGATCGTCATCCGTAATAATAAAGTAAATTGGTTAATTGAATTTAGCGTTACAGAGTCCGACGATAGTGGTTCTCATTGTAAATGCAAACAACGATTAAGCAATCATTGCGTTTCATGAACTTCACTTTTTATATATTTATTTTAAAACTAGATGCATAGATGATACTCGTGTAATTATTCAGTACTCTTATTATTACTTTGTATATATTTTGTTCCTGCAAGTAGTCATTTATTTTATTAGAACAATATATGATTTCCGAGATTTATTGCCTTGTTATTCATATTCTAATTTAGCTATATACGACCGATAAATTCTGAATGAACCCACCGGTATCGACGAACTACCTGCATAAGCAAAATTATAAACAATTTTATCCTGCGACGTAAATAAACAAATCCGTAATGTCACAGATATGACTTTTTGCTATCCAGTTTCGTAATTATTTGTACCGCCTTAAGCTTTACGATACTTTCCAAGAGCTCTAGCTAACACTATCGCGTTTGTTGTCTTACTGAAAGTGTAACTATTCATTTTAAATGACAAAAGTCGAACAGTGTAATCGAAAAACTAGTCTTGTAAATTTAGCAATTTCATAGGCGCTTATTTGTTCAATTAGTGGGTTGTTAATTACATGAAAAAGTGATCATAATTCAGAAACGATACACATTTTCAATGTGAAATAAGAGTACTTGTGTTTATCGGATATGAGGAATATTAAATGTTCAATCACGTTTATCGAAATCCAAAAGGTATCACAAAAAGCATAATGAACTCCAGTTTAACAATTTACAGGCGTTTTTGATGCTTAGGTTTTATATTAGCGATTCCTTGATAGAACAAAGATATTCAAATGCTAACAGATTATAATTCTCCGTTTTATTTTTAACAATCTATGGCTAAAAAACTAAGCATTATCAGAACATATTTCATACGAACGTTAAAATGATACTGAAAAGATACACTTTATTTTAAAGACCCACAAGTAGTAGATTTCAGTATTACTAAATAGAGGGTAGTAATTACGCAAAGTAATAAAAGAAGTTTTCTAATATAGTAATAAGTAGTAAATAACTAATAAACAAAATAACATCTAACAATTACTAACAAATTTACTTATCAAGATAGTAAATACTGAAATGAAGAAAAATTTGTAACCAATGGCACGCCAAGCATGTAAACAAGGAGTGCATTTTAGAGTAGGTAGAAGAATTTCGCTCAAGTGACCAATAATAAACGTAAGCTGAGAAGCCGGTACAAATGAAGGTCCGCAAATCGTAGTTTTAGGGTAAGTTGCCATCGATCATAATACAGGTACTAGCAAATTGGAAATTGATATGCGAGTTAGTAGGATAAGTGTTGGACGATTTTGATCATCGACGTCGTTTACAATTTTGTAAGACACAACATGAATTAGTAATTAATAATTGACATCTCTTGTTTGACATTCGTTTCTCGGAAGAATTAGTTTCAACGGCAACGGCGCAATTGAGCGCCATAACTGTCGTTATTATCACACACCAATTCGTGACTGATACACGAGATGCAAACTCACATCCAGAGAAACTGAACATTTAGGTTGACATTTTCAGTAATCATCTTGTAGGGCGCTTTCTATTCTTTCTTCTGGGGCGCTTAAAAAACAAGATATACGTCGGGCAGCAGGAATATTGCAGCATTTAAGGCAACGTAGCCTACCTAATGCCGACAGATAGCCCATTGGATGCTCCAAAATGTACGAGGTCGTTTCTAGTAAAATATATCTGATTTTATAGCTGTGGGTAGTGAACATTTTCAGCATTTACTACCTTGATAAGAAAATTTATTAATAATTGTTTGTTATTATTCCTACTTATTATTAATTAGGAAACTTTGTTATTGTTATGTGTGATTATAACCCCTTTTTGGGGTTGTAGTAACCATTTAATACCAAAAATTACGTATTTGTAAGCTTTTATAAAATAAAATGTACCAATTTCGTTTTGTTTTAACGTTTGTTGTGTGAAAATTTAAATTATATATAAATCCCATATTCTGCGTCTTATTTGTCGCTATCACTGCGCATAGAAAGGTAGGACCAGCTTATAATAGAGACAATAACAACAACAGCACGTTGCCATAACTATACCGCATTATATTTCCAAAACGTATTGCTACCGTAAATTTAACTTGGCTTGGCAACACTAATTTTTGATAGATGTATGTTTTGTTTTCAAATAAACATAATTGAAGGGTTTCAATAATTTATCGTTCATTAAATTATCAGACCGAATTGCACTCGAAACTTTCTCTTTATTCCAGAATAAATTTATGATTCTTAAATTCAAAATTGTTTGTTAATCCGTAATTTAACTCAAAAAATCACTTTTTATAGTACAACGAGTCCGCAGGATGGGTTGTTTTATCAATGGCGATTTATTACATTCAATTATAAGCAATTAAATTTTCATTAAAAATCAAATTTATCCGGATAAAGAAAAGGTCCTCGTGTAATTTTTTTTTTTTTTTTTTACTAGTAAGTAAATTAATCGTAGCGTGAGTTCAACCATTTATAACCCTCTGTTCTAAACATGGGAAGACGTAACCCAAAAAGGCTGTGAAGCTCATTAAAGGCTTTTAAGAAACGTGCTATATTTTAAAATTAAAAGAATGAATTTCACCCCTTTGACGGTGCTGACAGTGTGAATGCTATAGTTATCTGTATTATGTGTACCCCTCTATATTAAGATATATTATGTACGAGTGCCTTTTGAAAATCCGAAAGTAATTGTCATAAAATGCTTTTGCTTCGTTTCCTTTGGCCCACCCTGTATATGAACAACGTGAACTTTTATTTTATATTTTACAAATTGTTGATGCTTGATTCATAACTTACTTTATGAGTAAATGAAAGTTAACATTCAAATGTGTATGTAGTTAATATCAAGTTTTATTTTATTTGCCAAATTCAATCTGTACAATACAGCTGTTCCATATATGTAATTTCCACCAAATAATAATCAATGACTGAGCGGTTGATTACATACCGATTTAAAAAATAAACACCTTAAGTGAAGTGTAAAAATTATTAATTAACCCAAAAAATTGCTCGATTCATATCTAGATAGCAATTTAATACCTAACTTACAAATAGTGAAAAAACCATATAAATATGTAGATTATCAAAAATCTCAACTATTGAGTTTTAAAATTTAAAATAATCATGACTAATCAATTAAATAAATAACAAAGTGGTGTATTAAATTTTATTAGTCAAAAGAAATAATCGTGACATGAGCTGTTAACGTACCTAGGTATTTTGTAGTACAGTTTTATAAAAAATTTAGCAATCTCAGAAAATATGTTTATTAGATTGCATTTTTGGGGAATTAAGGGCCGTCCTCTTTCATAAAAAGCCATGTCTACCGGATGTGACATAAATTCGCGTTATAGATCGAAAAAGAAAGGAATAAATATTATAATTATTTCCTTGTTATTGAGTAAAAAATTGCTATTGTAAAAGCATTAGAAACCATATTTTCTGCGCTCCTAAAAAGCGGTAGTCGAGAATACTGTGAAATAGACGATACGTAAATACACATGCCAAAATTAATAATTTGCTCTTTGCCACTCATAAACATAATTTAGAAACGACTAACCTTAAAGCTTGAATGCGAACATTTTATTTATAATTAATAATTATGTATACACATAATAGCAGATAAAATTAAAGGAAGCGTGTATGTACTATTACTTAAGATTCAATTTTGCACATTCATAATACCATATTTTATTTTTACAAAGTTAATGCAAAATACAAAACAAGTATTTGTAACTGTTTTCTAAAGTAAATAATATTTCACGAACGTAAATTATTTGAAGGAATTAATTAGGGTTATAAACAAAAATAAAGGATGTTCAATATACTTAAAGGTGTTCGATTTGTTAAATAGATAGTATAGTTACATAATATTAATAATTCCTCCATACTTTCTTAGAATTGGGTAAAAGATAATTTATTAAATCAAAGCATTGATTGCCTCAATTATCATTTTACTTATAATTATTAAATCAAACTAACTTAATATGTTTCAATTTTATTAAGATCATTGTCAAAGTAAAACTGATTAATATGTGTATGTAATATTCTATTTTAAAGCATATAATCTATGCAATTTGTTTTAAAAGATATATAGATATGGCCTAAAAACTTTATTTGCTCTTACTTTAACAATGATCTTAATAAGATTGAAACCTATATCGATTTGTCTAACAATTTTAGTTAAGATAATAATTTATAAATTAATGTTGAATAAATAAACGTTCAATGATCAGAAAGCTATGAAGCATCACAAGCAATAATTGATTTGTGATGTTTGTTCCAATTACGAGTATTATTAATTACTAGATCGAAGCCCAAAGTTTTATAACTAAATTTATCAATACACGTAATTAATTAGAAAGCAATAATTGGTGAAACCTAATACGTCAAAAATGTATTAACAAAATGAAATTCATAAGATTAATAAGTCCATATTAAAATATAAATACATTCTAATAATTAAAACAAAAATGAAAACGTTAATTCACAAGATAAGGCAGATTCCAAAATAAAATATCTAATCCAATACTATTAGGTTCTTCTAGTGATGAAGGACAAAAATAAAATGTATATATTAAATAGGAACCTAGATTAGAATGAAATGTTTTATTTAAATAGAAATTCGTGGGATTAAATCAAATATGTAAAATAATTTAGGTATAAAGAATTCTGTGAAATAAAATAAAATAAAACATAACTCTCACAAACAGAGCTGGATACACAGCTCATTTTTAATAAATTCAAAATTGATAAAGCCCTTTTCACCTAGAATTCTGAATAACTAGATTAGGGAACACTATATAAATTGCAGCAAAATGCAAAACAAATTAGAACACTTTCAGTACTCAAACCTCACCTCTACTAAATATTCCCGATCATTCGATTTATATATATTTTGTCACGACTCGATTTGAGACATTTATGATCTCTGTATTCTAGAACACTTTTTCGAATAGGCGTATTCATAAGGACCTTCTAGGTCCCAAATGCAGCCTTATAAAATGTATTGAACGGCTTTAATCTTTCGAACTATAACCATCGCAAAGACTTCACATACGAGAAATAGAACGTATTTTCTTGTTTAATTTGTCGTTAAACCTCGTAAACGGTATGTATAGGTTATAGTACATTTTTAGATGGCCTTTTATCTGTTGCAACCTACAATATAAAGTTATTTGATACTGCCCCAATATATAAAATAAAGTTACATGTCATCAACCCAAATGTCATCCTCTATCCTTCGCATTCCAATAGGGAGGTCCATAAAAATTACATGTATATTTTTTAAGCTATTATTATATAAGCAATCTTCAGAAATTGATGTGTACAAAAATTTTGTAAATATTTTTAATAAGGGCTAAGATATAACGAAATGAAATTTAGTAATCGTTCGAACCGCTAGAAACTATCGATTGGCTCTTGACGTCACACGCTCGCCGTTTCCTTAGCGCGTAAATGTTAACTCCTTAGAATGCGAGTAGTCTCAATTCTGGTCGACTGATTTGAATGAAAATGAAGAAAACAGTAACGTTATTAAAACCAACCGAAAATCACTGGAATTAAACTTTAGCGGTACTTTAAACACATTTTATTTCTTAGTACATTAAATTGATTCATAATGGAATTGGATACTAAAATTGTAATTTTTGACATACAGCAAGCATAATATCAAACAATGTAATCTGCAATAAATTTTATTAATACATTTTATTCTAAATGGTTTATTATTTATTAATTTTTAAGTTAAAAAACTCTCTTATAAGCTAAAAGGTGTTAAATATATATGCACAGTATTGCGGTAAAATTTCCCTATTAAAATATGTAATATTTTACAGCCAAGGAAGAGAAAACTATGGAGATTCGGTTATCAGTTACGTACAAATAAACACAGTAATAGTAATTTTATTTAGCAGATTGACATCTGAATATATGAGATAAGTAAAACATCGGGTTTCATGCGTATCTTGCTTTGCAACCAGTCTGTATTACATTAAAATGATCATCGCAACAGTAAAGCGTTGATTTTGGAGAAACTTCCGCAATATTTGATTTTTCAATCGTAAATTACATCTTTCTGTCCGTATTCGGTACAGTTACGTTTTAATCTCTGTATTCGTACATGATAGCACAAAATACGCCTTTTTGAAAGGCATATTAAACGCATAACTTTATTTGATTGATACACAAGTCAATCAGAAACTGAATGTGAAATCTCGCGCTGTCAGCTTAAAAAAATATTTACACGCTAGCTGTGACGTAATACATCCAACCTCTATATTGGGTACGTTTCCTAGTCTCACTCTAGCGAATAATTATTTGTTCCTTTAAACACGTTAATAGAATTTTAAGACAATTTTTTAATCATCGCAATGCATTTTTGTAAGGATAATTTATCTAATTTTTATTAAAGTTAAAAATTTGTTGGCCTGCCTATTTCATGAACGAAATACACTATGTGCACGAAGTAGACATTTCATTATAACACAGAATAGTATTGCACGCTTGAGAAATTTCATGTAAGAAGCAGCATAGAAGTATAGATACCATAAAACGTAAAAATGTAAATAGACATATATAGTATGCGTCAAATATTTAGTATGTGTAAAAATGAATTAATTTTTATTTAAATTGGTAATGAAATATACGTTAAGTAACTGACGTAGAATCCGTCCACACATACAGACAGAAATATAAAATGTATATCGAGTTAGCAACACACGCCTGCGCTCGAAGATATCGATATAAAGCCAAAAAATCTTCACTTTCATTGTACTATTAATAATACAATCGAATCACTTTGCATCTACGCCATCATCTCCATCTGGGCAATATCGTAATGACCGATCGAGCTAGAAGTTAGTTCGATTGAAATATATTCTGCGCCGAGCTCAATTCATAAAGTTAAATATTTGGCTAGCGTAAATGAGGCAAATATTAACGAAAAGGTCGTCGCAGATTAAGGGTTAATAAATACAGTTTATATTTCATACCTTTGTAATTTTATATCTATTATTTCTACGCTAGTACAGTGCAGTCTTCATTTGATTATAAATCAACGTTCGTAGAAACAGTGTATCTCGGTGGCTAATTTATTAATATGTCAAATTTTATTACTACCCTTATTTAGTAGCATTTTTACAGCACGTAATATGCATATCTTTTCTGATACGTCAAGTTATTATCATACATAAATCTGTCTCTGTTAGAACTTTCGTTATTCTATGAACGAAGAAATTGAAAATATTAGTATTTATAGGTAGAATGCTAAAATTTGCATTATGTACCATATAATCGAAGCAGTTAAACCGTATGGAGCCACATAACTGCACTTGTGGCGATGGATGCTATTACATTGTGATAGAAAATAAAGGCAAGCGATTATATACATTTCATTTGACCGTAGCTTCATAATTCCTCAAATTTTCTGAATGGTTTTTAGGGACGAATATATATTAATACAAGTTGCAAGTAAAAAATTGAAAAATAAAGTTTCATTGCATGACCCCATTATATAATATAAATTCCCATATATTCCCATATATAAATAAAAACAAAAGCACTTATAAATTGTTATATTTGTGTAAAATGAATTTGAACCTCTAGTTGAAGAAAAACATTAAAATTAATTGTTCCACAAATGTACATTTTATGTGGAAATTTGTTTTAATCCATTCTAAACAAGATTAGCAATGCGTAACACAATACAACACACCTGTGCTTCAGAACAACGCTGAATATCAATTAAAAGTTCTTTCCTCTTAAAAAATCATTAAAATCGGATATAATTAATTATAGGTGTACTAAAATCCAGCAATGTCAAACCTTGTTCATGATAAGTGATTAATTCGTTTTCCTTTATAACCTAATTGGTAGTGAAAGGTTAAAAGGAACCATAAACTCAATTCCACTTTAATGAAGATAAATTTGATTACATGTCTCTCATGATTTTGTATTAAAGAGCCTACATTAGATTTATGAAATTTCACTATAATTCTGAAGTTATACTTATTATAAATTAGGGTTAAAAACTTAGCTAGAAATGCTTGTCTTTATAACAGTAGACACTATACTAATAGAATAATAAATCGTTACATTTAAATGGAAAAGCTGCCTTCAGAAGTGACAATCTGTCATAAAGAAGGAAATAACAAGCACCATCAAATTTGATATTTCATTAGAGTTTAAACGTGAACAGAATTTTATTTAAGGCAGCTGTATTAGGGGTTTTTAATAGCGAGTAAAAACGAACTTATAAATGTTTAGCATCGAATATCTAGGTACCATCATTAACCTATCAGGTTAAACTAGTTTATGAAGATGAAAATCTCATTTCTCGGCGCTGTGCTAATAACATTCAAGCGTTTCTTTAATCCACGACCGGAGATTTTTAATTAGTATTTAAATGAATCTTCTTGGATTTTATACAGTTCCTGTACTTATTAAATTATCTAACGAAGCAATTAACGTTCTTAAATTTTAAATTTCAAATAAAAATGCTGAAGAATTGTAATTGTAATTGTAAAATCTGGTTTGAATGTTTATTAAGTTTGAACAGACGTAGGATATGATTTCTACATAAAAATTTATAAAAGATTTAATAGCAAAAAAATTTTATAAGATTTTTTCGATTAAACTGGAATTTTCAGATAATTATTTAATACCTACAATTTAATCATATCAATATACTTAACGTGTGGCCGAGAAGCTTTGGAATCGACTCTTGCCATTACTTTGACAAGGTAGGTCGTTTTTTATTTCACACATATATTAAAATTAAAATAAATAACTCACAAATGTAATTTTTATTAGTTATCACCGATTATTACAATGTTTACACAAGAACAAAAGATATTTATTGTTGAAAGTTATTTTCAGAATGGCCGACGTATGCGTAAACATTTTCAGGTTTAATAAATACGAAATACAAATTTGGTAGTAATTTGCAATAATCAGTGACAACTAATAAAAATTACATTTGCTGGTTATTGGTTTTGACGTTTTAATTTTAATATGTGTGTGAAATAATAAGACACCTACCTAGTCAAAGTCATGCTACTATTACAAAAATGTTTTTATTTTTCAACATAATCTCCTAAACGTTCAATATATTTGTTCCTACGACATTACACTGTTTTAATTTCATCGCGAAAGAAAATTTCTAAAGTCCAGTAAAATAGGCATCTACCGCAGCTTTGTCCTCGTCATCAGTTGTAAACATTCCCCCCCCCCCCC
>JAHWXV010067936.1:0-10861 GCA_024586415.1 Phrixothrix hirtus | reverse complement strand
AAAAACTCATCTCCATTGATAGTTATCGTAAACAAATTTAAATCTATGTTCTTTAACTTTTCTTATACAAGATTTATAAAAGACTGGGGAACTTAAATGAATTCACGTTTCAACTAAAATTATGTGTAAGAGGAAAGGATTTCATTCCGAAGTCAATATAAGGAAAACAACCTCCGGAAACGGATTGTGTCAAATTTAGAAAACGCCAATATTTCGCTCATTTTCGTAAGGAACGCCATGAAGATAATAGGATATCGTTAGAAGCACAGCTACTCAAATTCAATCATTTCATGATGATTTAAATAGTCTTCATCCACACTATGGAAATCGAGTTTAACGGTGCCATTCCATTAATATCTGTCATTATTACTAGTATACCAGATGGATGATTTGGTAACTCTATTTTAGTCAACTGTCTTATATATAAGACCATTGTAATTACTAAACAGGAAGCAAGATCAACAAAAAAACATTCTCGCGCTTTTTTATATGATAAAAACATTTCCAATAATATTACTTTCCTACCTTACATCCACAAGATTACCGATCGTACAGAAAATTTTTTCGTAAAGTTTACGCGAACACGATCTAGAATACTCATAGTCTTAAGTCTCCCAAAGATATTTTCGACATTTTATATTCTGAAGGCGTTTATATAATTTTTGTTCCCATGGCGTAGTATACATCATAAAAGCTGGGTGTTTTATCCATACTCGCATTAGTGAACATTGACCTTGCGTAAAAAAAGTACATAGCTAAGTCCGCCATTTAGCTCAACATAAAATTCTATTTGCAAACCTCATTTCATTTTGAAATACACATTCGCCAATATACAGAAATTTTTAAACATACTTTTAAATTGACAATAGTTTTGAAATTTTCCTCTAATTGGTGTACGCTCATGTAAAAAAAGAGTGATGATGCGCAATCGTCGATAAAAATTCTGCCCAGAGCAATTAACAACAGATGGTTTCACCGATATCATTAGAAATATCCGTACTCGATTTCGCTTCTACCATTACCTCTGGCTTGATTCACAAGTTGTGTTATTATGGGATATCGCATTTTCTGATGAGTGGAATGTTGACATTTGTCAAAATTTGACATAGATTGTTCTTGGAAATCATATTTACTACAATCTTTTAATTCCCCACCTCCTGGGCTCTGATGGTCGTGAAGATCAATTGTGCTAAAGTCATCATTTATATTTAGGGGTCGAAAGGACTCCGTATTTTTAAATGATCTACTGATTCGGGGCAACTATTTTGATGCCTTTGATATTATTTTATCCAGTATTGAAAGGTGATACTCTATCTGGTAGGTTGCCGGATGGTCCACATTGTTAATGATACCGTCCTATACATGCAAGGCATTTGAAAGCTAGTGTCGCGCTTAAGCGCGCCCGATTGTCCTGCCTCGCCGATTAACCTTTGTGAACCCACTATTATATTGTAGGTGTTGTATCATCACGTGATAAATTCACAATACAATTGTGCTTGTAAATATATATTTACCATATCAAGGAATGCTTTAAATATGAACTATCCCTTATGCCGCAGTATCTCTTTTGTCGAACGATGAATGGGGAAAGAAACAAGATCGGTATGTTCTTTTTTCTGGGAACTTTACAGAAACACAAATTCGCCATAGATTGAATTTATTTGTTATATTGTTCTGTGTGGTTACGTGAAAGGATACTTGATGACTTGTTTCGAGTTAATAAAGTAAATTATGATCTCTATTACACTATTGTTTTTAATGGTTGTGAGGAAACAAAGATATGTACATAAAGTGCAGAAAGGATCGTCGGCATGTTCTCAAACAATGCGCAAGGAAACCCAGATCACTGTTACTCAGGAAACATATTTAAAAATCTGGTGTGAGACAACACACGATTTTCAAAAAAATTGCAAAAAACCTAAAAATCCCAAGAATAAAGTGGCAATTCCGGTCATTCGATTTTAACGAAATTCTTACAGGGAAGTCATAAGGTGGGAATAAACTTCTATATAAAATTTAATTTTTCTACGATGTTTGATTTTCGATATATATTGACAACTACGTAAACATACATACACACACAAATACACACACACACACACACAAACACACACACACACACACACACACACACACACATACACACAAACACACACTCACACATTGATACTCACACTCACACTCACACATGCGCACACACGTGCGCACGCACATACGCACGCACGCACGAACGAACGCACACACTCATGTACGCACGCACGCGCGCACGCACGCACGCACGCACGCACGCACGCACACACGCACGCAAGCACGCACGCACGCGCGCACGCAAGTAAGATAACAGAAATCTTAATGGCATATCACCAAATTCAATCATGGAGAGATAATATCTTACAGCCTGAAGTTTGAGGTATTTCCTACCGAATTACTACCTATAGAAAAACTTGCGAACCTAGCTGGTCACGCTGAGAACCAGGGTGGCTTTGAACAGATTTGTGCAATTACTGTAGTAGCTTGGGTTGCAATAAAGTTAGCGCAATAGGTCACTTGGCAAACACCATAAATGATGTAGAGTCAGCGAGTAATATTTCATGGAATAGGCCCACAGAAATACTGTTGGCGCCATATTAAAATAAAAATGCTAATTCGCACAAACATGTCTAGGAATAAATAAGAGTGTACGTATAAAAATTCTTAGACACAAATAAACTAAATTAACCATTAATGTAGATTAACTTATTAGGCTAGATTGTTACAATGATAGAAATCGGTAGATTTGCTAAACAGATGTGAAGATCCAAGTTATGTATAACCATCTCAATAGAAATCATATTTAAAATTTGCATGGTCGGTTTCAATGATTCTACAGATAACCTTCCTAGATTATGTCTTAATACTAGGTCCTCGTGAAACGGCACGATTTATGTGAATTTACGTGAGAGCCGCATATTGAAGCGTTCCGATAACAGAATTTAAACTCGTTAGTTTAAATTCAAAATGCAAGTCACCGTATTGAATAAAACAACAATGGGAAAGGTTGTATAAATCTACAACAACCTAAATATTCGTCTTTCATGATTAGCTAGAAACGATAAAGCATGACAAAATGACAGTGTAATTATTCAGTAACAAAGTTAATTCAGCCAAAGATGCGATGATCAGATCCTTGTCAAACTAATTCAGAGAGGCAATACATTAAAAGTTAATTTGTTACAGCTGCGAGCGCAGGGGGCAAAAGTCCGCTCTAAATTCAAGAAATTAATTTCCCTAAAAATCAGGCTGTGAAAGAAACAACGTGGGAATTGAGTACCAGAATGGTATTGCTGCTACAAAAGACTATCACCTACTGATTTAACAAATTTAATTTATTAACATTTAAATAAAGGTGTACAGCACGGGTATTCATTCATAATTTCTTTTATTTAAAAATTCAGGTAAACTACAGCTCCACACCTTTAATCAGACAATTTATGTGATCTCTTTGGTGTTAGAGTAACCTTTTTGCAAGAAATATCTTATTTATTGTATATATATATATATATATATATATATATAAAATTTAGTTCGTAATTTGGTTCGCAAATGAAATACTTTTATTATCATTTATTTTAGTTAATCTAATTAGTTAGTTTATTGCTTTTTATTATTTTATTGTTTTAATTTGTTATGTATTACACGCAAACGATGCAAACTCTCATTTAGTAAATAAATAAATAAATAAATTTATACCTATATTTTGTATTTGTTCGAAAAAGATAAGAAACCTTGACTTTGGCAATATACAAATCAGGTATAAAGGTAGATTAATAGTACTTGTTGTACGTGCCATTTAAGCTGTACCCCACAGCTACCCAAACGAAGGTGGTTGGCCGCTGACTTAAATAAATGAGCAAATATATTCTTAGATAGCCGCTCGATCAACCAATAATTGTAATAGTCCGATTATAAAGAGAACCAAGTTTTCAAGGTTGTGGACTTCAGACTCTCCTATCCCAATAATACCCAAGAGGCTAAACATTTTTAGGATTTCCCAAGACGTAGGGCAAGTGCATATATGGCTTTTCTAGAGGTGATAATTGACTGCAGTGAATATACAACAATTTTGAAGTAAAAACCTACAAGTATGTGCAATGTCACAGTTGAAATTTTCATCTATAATTTTTTTTAAACTTACTGAGTTGTTTGTAATACCTTTTTATAAAACTATTGTATAATAACGCTGCAATAAATAATAATAAAAATCAATACTAAATGGAGTATATTGTATCAATCTGAGTACTATTACAATTACTAGGGCTAGGTTTACTATTTTTGGAATACTTTACCTTCGGAGGACTTTTGAAAACTAGGGATGGATTTTCTGCAAAATATGGTAAGAACTAAAGTTATATGGAATTAAAATGGGAAACACCTTTTGTTTAAAAAATAATTTGATATCTATTTTCGTTTTTGAAATATTTACAAAAAGTAATTTCACGAGTTGAAACCTATTTATTATAAGGGACAGGATTGATGATTTTTGGTGTGTATAGCTGGGAAATTGTAACAATCCTATTAAAAAAAAACCGTATCAATTTTTACTTTCCCTTACCCCATATGAAATATAAGTAAAACAGAAAGTATTGTTTTCGACCAAAATTTTCGATGTCGAAATTTTAGTGGAAATACGTTTTTGGATCCCCTGAGTATAAAAATCATATTGTTGGAAATTGGTCTGTGTGTGCGTGTGTGGGTCTGTGTGTGCGCGCGCGCGCGTGTGTGTATGTGTGTGTGTGTTTGTAAACGCGACAAGTCGAAAACCAAAAGTCCTAGTTTCAATCCATCGTCGTACGCGACCGCAACAACTTCACTAAAATCGGAAAACCGGAAGTGCCACTTGACTCTTATCATTTTTTTGGTGTTTTGAGATTATTTCGATTTTTTTTTAAATTTACTATATTTCTTACATATTTAATGCCCTTTCATATAATCTAGGCGGTTTTTTAAAAAATTTTTCGTAAGCCAACTAACCGGAAGTACTTTCTCTGTTAAGTTCGAATAAAATAACTATGAAACTAAAAACTCTAGCTAAATAAAAATTTATATTTAAGGTCACTATCACCTTAGCGTGCTAAATCAAGAATTTGGTTAAAGTTGAATAATCGGAAGTACGACCTTATTTCTGCCATTTTTCGAATTTTTCGTTTTTCGGGTTTTCTCGAAATCGGTTTTAACGATTTTTTTATAATTTATTGTATTTCTTAAGCATTTAAGGCCCTTTTATACAACCTAGGTAGTTACTCAGAAAATTTTCTGTAAATCGAGTAACCGGAAGTAATTTCGCTGTTAACTCTGAATTCAGTAACCATGAAACTGAAAGACCTAACTAAATGAAAATTTATATTTCCGGTCATAATTTGTCTTTTTCTGCAAAATCAAAAATTTGGTTAAAATCGAATAACCGGAAGTACCACTTTATTTCTGTAATTTTTAGATATTTTCTTCATTGTCACGGTTTTCTTGAAATACTTCTTAGCTACTTAACTTAGATTTATAAGAAGCAAGGAGTTTCTCTAATAAATTTTTCAAAATCGAGTAACCGGAAGTACTTGGGAGTATTAGTTGTAAATAACGTACCTCAAAAAGTAGTCATTATATGTTTTAATATTTTCTGTGGATGAGACAACAAGAATTTAGTTAAAATGGAATGACCGAACGTACTACTTTGTTTCTACGATTTTGAAGTTTTTTTGCGATTTTCCCGAAAACGTTTTTACCAATTCTTTTGAAACCTGCTTCGGTTCCAATGTCCTTGACCTTCTTTTACGTGAACTTAGGGGTTTTCCTGAAAAAGTGCGTTGAAGCAAGTTATCAGAGACAATCCCTGGAGTTAAGCGGGGTTCGACATGTCCAGTAACTTAAATGGGTGACCGTTACAATTATCATTCCCAAAATAAACGTAAATAATATTTTAATTATTTGTGAACATTTACATATATCTATGTTCGTAAGAGAAAATCGGGTGTTGTCTCACACCAGATATTGTGCTATGGGTGTTAGCTCGCCCTAATTAATATTTATAACTGAAAATTAATTTCATTTTATCATAAAAAATTCTAAATATTTTGAATTAGTGAATTAGTCAGCTCTAAGGAAAGTTGAATGAAATGTTATACCACAAATTTAATTAAAACGTTTGAAATTTATATGAACTACGCCGTAATAAAATATAATCCGTATGGATTTTATATGACAGAAGTACATCATATATTTTTCAAATTTTCACTTAATATCAAAATTACATTTTTAACACGAATTACTGAACAAAATTAAAATTAATCATACCCAGCTTGTGATCCATCGTTGCAAGTAATTGATCGATTGGACAAGAAAACCTTCTTCAACGATCTAGTTTCATCTCCAGCTCGATTTTCTGAATTTTGATAAAACCTTTGAATGGTATTTGTGCTAATGGGAGCATCTGAAGAAGTGTCTCCGCTGGTAAAGTTGGTAAAAGCACTGACCATACTCATCCCCAAAACGATTACCTAAAAAACAAGCGCATAAACTGATCAACTATTGGCGTGTAATTGATGTTTTCTGTTTGATTGGTTGATCGCATGACTGCCCGAAATATTAATTTAACGCGGCACGCAGTTTTTGTTCTAAAGAAAAGCCACAACTTTTTACTTGAAACACTGACATTCTCTGTACAAATATATTGGCTACTATTTGGGTTAACTTTAGCGTTACGGAATTTATTCAATTTTTTACACATATGTTTCAGTATGATTTTGAAAGTCACCAATCGTGAATTTGTTTATGCAATTAAATGGTGACTATTATTGAGTAAATAAAATTTCTAAACATTAGCAATTTCTAATTTAGTTTAATCGATGGGTTATAAAATTTTCAAAAACCCGAAAATAAAACTGAAAGGAAAAGATAGAATCTGTATAATGTATCCTCTGACATTTCTAAACACTGGCATTCTGATTACGTAAAAACCATCTTAATTGTCAATAAATTATTAAAATACCTGGTCATTATCTAGTGGCT
The DNA here is from genome assembly GCA_024586415.1 of Phrixothrix hirtus. Taxonomy (NCBI): domain Eukaryota; kingdom Metazoa; phylum Arthropoda; class Insecta; order Coleoptera; family Phengodidae; genus Phrixothrix; species Phrixothrix hirtus. The sequence continues at coordinate 3,823 of JAHWXV010067936.1, read as the reverse complement.
CAAAGGCGCCGCGCTAGGGGAGATATATTGGTTATAAATATACCTACTCGGCATGACCTCTCAAAATGAGTCTTGTATAAGGGATGTTTTGCTCATTTTTCGGTTCATCCTGCAGGTGTTCTTATTTTTATTGCTTTACAAAACTTTGCCTACAATTTTTTTTTTATAATCAAGTTTATGACGTATAATTTACGATTATCATTCTAATTCTAAAAATAATAATTAAAACTATAAATTCAATCCTGTCTACATTTTTAATTGAAATTTATCGTATTTTATAATTCTCGCCTTTACATATAAAATTTAAAAAATCCAACATTTACTCCTCGTTAGGTAAAAAGCCGCAGCATCTAAATACATTCATAAAACGCTACTGACATTCCATCAACAAATTAAAGATAAGCCGTAATGGGAAACACATAACAACAATTACATCTAATTGTAAATGTTAACTATCTATTGGCGGCACCGCAAAGGGATTCAGTTCAGTGTCCGACAGTCGCTGGAGCGTGTTACAGTTATTATACCAATTCTTCTATCGGATGAATCTTTTTTGTCTTGCCTGCATCGCTATGTAATCTAAATAGTTCTGTGTATAATAAACATTTTTGCTTAAACCGCAGCTACCGTAATACCCTCTAGCTACAAGCAAATGCCATTAGTCCCGAAGATCTCTACAAGGCGCCAAAATTTTAATGCTTTTTTAGAATTTTGCTTTTAACCCAGACTCATTAATTTCTATTTGTATCTTTCAAAACAAACACAATTAAATTTTAGTCGCAATTATATAAATTGTTTGTCTATTGAGCAGAGAGAACAGGTGAAATGTTGCTATAAATGTTCAAGAATGTGCAAAAGATTAAGCTTTATTTTATAATTAGTAATTCATTGTTAATAAAATTTGCGAAGCACATTACTACTGAATTAGCAAATTAGTTAGTATAGAAATTTGAATGAATTTGTTGAAGTATGACCAATATATAGAGGTTTTAGTATTACAATATGAGGGTGACGATAAGAGTGTGCTAAAATTAACTGGCCATTAAATTGTCTAAGAATTTTTAATATTTTTCACACTTTCAAACATCTATCTGGAATAAAAGGCTGAAAAATTTATTTTTCCAATACCCTTTAAGCTCACAGATGCAGTAATCTTTCGACAAATTAGATTGAAATACTATATTCTTAAATATAATTTTATGCATTAAACTAGTAATAGATATAATAATAGAAAAGTTTCGATTTAACGTTAGAAAACGAAGTAAAAAGTGAAATATGGGGTATACCTAAAGTAAATTAATATAATAGTGCTCCGTAATAATTTCAAGAAAATAGCTGTTGAGGTATCATTTTATTACCCCTTTCCATTTGAACGTTCGGAAATAGGTGATGAAATCCAAAACTAGTGAGATCCAACATTAGAAAAATTTAATAAATTCACATTTATTTCATTTTTCTAAAAAGTAATACATAACAATACTTTAAACACAAAGCAAATGTTTTTTAAATAATAAATAAAATAATAAATTTTAAACAAGTGACGCTAGCATTCAGAAATTAATGGAAACTTTCAAAGTTAAACGAAATAAACAAAGCCTGGATGTGCTAAAATAAACTGTGTTCTAAGAAAAGAGGAGCAAGAAGGGTTTTTTAAGTCATCAAAATAAAAAAATTTAAAAGAGCAACGGTTAAATTGTAACATTTCCAGCGAAATATGTTAATATGAAAAAGCGACGCGAAACCCGATTAGCAACAAATCACGCGCGTCTTACGTTTTCGTGAAAATACCAGAAGATTAAACTGGTAAGACATTTTAAAAAGACTGTAAGAAGTTAACTGGGAGTGAATAAGCGTGAAATAATTTAAAATAAATAAATATTGTTCAGTAACTTGTATGTAAATAAAATGTAATTAATTAGAACTTAAAGATGACGAAATATTACGCAACAACCAATGTATTGAGAAACCGTTCAAAGTGAATAGAGATTGCTACCGAAATGTATAACAAACATAAAGAATCTCAAAAGCGAGTTTAATTAACAAGAAAGCATTAATTGGAATTGCCCAATAATACGTTATAAATAAATTATTGCTAATCAAAACACATGAGCTGTACGCTTATCAATAAGTGTAAGGCCGAATAACATTTATCAATAACGTTTGTAGAACAGAGAACGAAACACGGATTATTCTGTATAAAAGGACGAAGCTTACAAGCTAAAAGGATAGTTCTTGCAATCCCTCGCTCGAGCTAACACCACACCATTCTTTGTATAAAGAATAGATATATCTTGGCCTATAGGGTTAAGATATATTTATTGAATTAAAAAGCGCTTTGTTAACTGCAAATAACGCAAACCATCCATGCAGAATTGTTTATATTATAATTTCAAAACCATCGTCGCAGAATTAGAACTGCGAAATCAGTTAAGCCTTGCGAAATGGCGAAATCCCCCTTTTATCCAATCCTGTCTAGCTTATTGTTGGAAACGGATGAGTTGCTTTGTAATGGCCCTGTCTCGGCAATAAGCATAGATAGAACGCCCGGATGTTGAGTTGAATCAGTAGCGAACGTTTAGGCGCCGCCATTACCCGTGATCACGCAAACACCTTTGAGTTGACTAAGTAGCGACATTCTGTTCGACGCCAGCATTCCGCGATATCTTCGTCTACAGAGTAGCATCTGTCACGAGTGGAACAAGGTGTCATCGTCTGGACCATCCGAACCTTACGAAAAGGAGCACGCCCGCAAGTTATGTGACCCTTTCGCACCTGGAAGGAAACTGAACTATCAAGGAGTATAGAATGTAACGCCGGACGGCGCACGTTCCCTTTGCAGACAGCGAAAGCGACGCTGCGGGTCTGTCATAATTACCTTCGTACTAAGAACGTCTTGTTGTATTGAAAGCTTTCAATTATTTAAAATCCAATTGTTTATATTGCAATTATTAAATATCAGCCAATGTAAATATGTGAAAACTGTTAGAAAACGTTGTTTTGAATTATTATTTCCCTTATTAAGAATAAAATTACTTTTGAAGGTTTTATCCATCATATTATTTCCGTTGAGCTTAGTTATTAAATATATGATTGTGAAAAGATCGTTTTACATAAGAAGTCGCGACCATTTTCGAAGACCTTTCCAGTGTAATACATAACCTTCTCCTCTTTAGGATAACAGAATGTGAACCGTTCCGAGAGAGACAGAACCCTAGCAGCCTTAGTGCCCTCTAGCATATCGTACTGAACCTAACCCCTCTGACGAGCAATCCCTGCTTCAAAAATATAAATTAATTTTATCAAACCTGTGACCCAAAAACTATACTTTGGATAGTTACAAAATAAATTCTTCGCAAGCCCAGAGTAATACTCTAAACACTACATGGGGTTAAACTTGACCACGAGCGAACCAACGCTTTCAAGTTAGATGAGAAAGTAAGATCTTATCTTCATCAAACAAATCATGACGGGATAGCCAAAGAAACTTGATAAAAACCCTAGACAACGAAAGTTCTACATATTTTCATGCAAGCATAGGTATTAAAACAACATCACGAAACACCAGAGAAATATGTTATTTAAAATATAACTAAGTCGACAACGTAGTTCTAAATAATCATGCTGAGACACGCAAATAAAATAAATCTAACGTGAAGTCCGCTACTGCCAATGCACTTAGATAAATTACTGCAACAAAGTAAACAAGTAAATAACGTCCGAAAGGTATACGAGGGTTGCCTTCTAAGTAGTTACAAAAACTAGGAAAGAAAACAAATTTTTTGGAACAAACTGTTTTATTGTTTTTCAAAATATTCACCTTTAA
>JAHWXV010067935.1:0-10877 GCA_024586415.1 Phrixothrix hirtus | reverse complement strand
TCAAATGAGCGAAATAGAGTCGTTCGCAATTATTGATTGTAATTTCGTTATTAATAACCCGATAGCATTATAATTTGTTGAAACTATATAATAATGTCCAGTCAATTGTATATCCTTGTATAAGCCGTTTTGAATTAATGGTTTTTGTTAAATTAATTTTTGAATTTCGACATTCTTAAAACTATCAATGAAAAACACATTTTTTAGAACATATTTTACATTTACCAGTGAATGTAACTTTGGAAAATTTGGAAATTCAGCATACTTATACAAAACTTAACTGTTATCAAAATAAACTTAGTTTGATCTAATAAGCACGCTCGTAGCATTTGGCCTATTTGCAAGTGTATTGCATCCCTCAATGCTTATAGGATATTAGGTCAATGTTTGTAGATCTTAGATTTGAGGAAGCTCTATAGGAAAGAATTGCACTGTGTTAAATTCAACGCGTGGATCGTTAAACCTGCAGATCAAATGACCCTTAAAATAGCCATTGAACTTTTGGCTGTGTGGACCGTGATACCATCCTGGTGAAATGAGATAAGCCCGACATTCAATTTTTTAAACTGTGGTTCAAAATTTCTTGGAGCATATAGTCATATACCGCTCAGAAGCAATGGTAACCACATTATTGTGAATTATAGAAAACCTGCCAATGAATAACTTAAATTAATTCCTATAAAAAAGGGGAAATGAGCATATTGTACAAAGTTGATCTAATTTTTAACATACTAGAAATTGTGCATATGGTTATAGAAAACGAGCCAACGAATAATTTAAATTAATTTCTGTAAAAAGAAGTTATTGAACGGGCGTTATTCAGAAGATAAAAGAAATTATTTAGTTCAAAACCAATAACTGCTTTTCATGCTTTCATGCTTTTAAAAATAAATAAAACAAGACGAAAATGCCTATATCTCTAATAATGTGTATAATAACCACCATTATCCACACATTCTTATAGGCGATTTTGGATTGATGTCGCTAGTTTTGTACAAATATTTGTTCTTCTCAACCGCTCCTATGCCACCATAATTGTCGTTGTAAGTTTCGAAATTTCTAACTTACACGCATCATTATTATTCCATGACCGCATAACTGCCTCCCATAAATTTTTAATGTGATTGAACTCTAGTGACTGTGCTGGCCCCTAGATTCACCGGATACTCCATGTCTCATAAGCATTCTTGTTCATTCTAATAATTGATTCATCGCTACATCAAGCACACACAAAAACTCACTACCAATTCTAAGTTGTAATATGCACAAAGTCCAGTTTCGATATATTTCTGATGTATAACAACACCACTACAATTTTTATACACTCGCTAAAATGTAGCGATTTGAATTGATTCATTGTTTTGATGGCGAATTGGCGTGCATTTGCATGCAGTCTGTGTGGTTGATTATAATCGCTTGTACAGCTTGTACGATATAATTAATATTTAATTGCTTAATCACTACTGTTCACTTTTTGGCGGGCGAGTCAACAATGAACACTCAAGTTGATCAATTTAAGCAACATTTAATTACTTGACCCTTATCGACCACTTTTTAACTATTGTTCATTTCATTTCAAGCGAAATTACATTAATAATTGAATTCACGCATTGATATGAAATCAACAAACAAAAATTTAAATAAACGTAGTATTTAGAGACATTGTCTAAAACTGTTCCTACAATTCAGAATTTTATAAAGATCTAGCTTAACATAAACGACGGTGATAAAATAGTAAAAAGTGTCTGCGAGAGAGAAGGCTTTCAGAAATTAAACAACCCAGATGTTAAAAACATGTTAAACATGTTAAAAACCAACCGCGTGAATCTTAATAGACACCAACACCAGTATGAAGTGGAAAATCTACAATATGTTTAAAAATGCAAAGAAACGATTGGTTGTGGAAACGAACAAATTTAGTTACCTTAGCATCCAAAGGAAGCTATAAAACCAATTTCCCACACAAAAATATTGTCTTTTGCACCACGCCATCCCCAAGTACTTTTGCAGAGTGATTTTCGACTTCGTGTGATCTTAAATAGAATAAATTAATTCGATTAGTAAATGTAAATTATAGTAAATTTGGTCTGTGAATGTATTTCACGAGTTATATAAACAAAATCACACCCAACAAAATGTCAGATATATCCCAAGTAAAATATTAATAATTCCAGAAGAATTAATCAATGTAATTGTTGACAGAAACATCTCAAGTAGAAAAGTTAACACTGTAACCATGAAAACTTTAAATTGCACCAATAAATTTAAAAACAAGAGAATTCCGTAACGCAGCCGGCAGGAGGTCTTCTCCAAGATTATCACAGTAAGTGAAATAAAACATTAAACGTACGCTAAGTGCCGTTACAAAATAAAACATTTTTGAATAAAAGCTAAATAACCATTGTATTATTTATTTTAATGTAAGATAACACCAATTATAGTAAACCATCAGAATCAGGTAGAAAAGTAAAGCCCATTGTGAAAATCTTTTTCAACTACCTCATTCTGAACTTGCTATTTTGTCTTACCCTATATGAAGTACAGATAAAAGGGGAAGTATTGTTTTCGACCAAAATTTTCGATGTCGAAATGTGGAAATACACGTTTTCGGGTCCCTTGAGTACGAAAACTAGTCTGTGTGCATGCGTGTGGGTGTGCGCGTGTGTGGCTCTGCGTACGTGCGTGGGTGCACTCGTAGTAACGTACTGAGAATGAATACGGAAAGATTCTGAGTTATAAAATAGTTAAGAACTTTACCTATAAAAGCTAGCTCGTGTCTCAAGAAGCAGGTTCTAGGAATAATTGCTTAGTAAGTCTGCACTAGAGGGTGCAAAACAAATTAAAATTAATTTGGCAGATCTTAAAAATAATAAAAAGATGAAATTTGTTAGAAAAGACTTACTTCCCAGTTGTAGTTACCTTGCACAAGTAACAGAAATGATAACTCGTATTAAAATAACAAGTGTGCGTGTGTGCGTGTTTGCATGAGTACGTGTCTGCGAACGTGAGTGCGTGCGTGCGTGCGGGCGTGCGTGCGCGATTGCGTGCCTGCGTGCCTGGGAGTGTGCTTGAGTGCGTGCGTGAGCTCTTGCGTGCGTACGAGCGTGCTTGTATGACTGCGTGTCTGCGTGCGTGCGTGCGTGAGTGCGTGCGTGCGTGTGTGCATGCGTGCTTGCGTTTGTGCGTGCGCCCGACGTGCGTACGTGCGTGCGTGCGTACTTGAGTGCGTGGGTGCTTGAGCGCGTGCGTGCTTGCGTGCGTGGGTGCGTGTGTGTGCGCGTGCGGGAGTGCGTGTATGTGTATAAGCACAATATCTCGAAAACGAAAAGTCGTAGAAAAACCAAATTTTATTTTTAAGGTTTTATCTATCGTCGCACGCTCTGCGACAATTTTACTAAAATAGGATAACCGGAAGTGCTACTTTATTCTTGTCATTTTTTAGTTTTTTTGAGATTTTCTGGAAATAGGCTATAACGATTTCAGATATATATTTAATGCCCTTTCATATAATCTAGGCGGTTTGTCACATAATTTTATGTAAATCGTGTAACCAGAAATACTTTCGCCGTTAACTCTGAATAAAATAACCATGAAACTAAAAGTCCCAGCTAAATCAAAATCTATATTAAAGGTCATTAGTCTGATAAATCAAGAATTTGGTTAAAATTGAGTAACCGGAAAAACACTTTATTTCTGTCATTTTTAGATATTTTCGTAATTTTTCGTTTTTCGTGATTCTCTTGAAATCAGCTTTAACGATTTTTTTAAAAATATATTGTATTTCTTAGAAATGTAAGACCTTTTCATATAGTTTATGCGGTTATTCAGAAAATTTTTCGCAAATCGAGTAACCAGAAGTACTTTCACCGTTAGTTGTGAATAAAATAACTATGAAACTAAAAGACCTAGCTAAATGAAAATTTATATTTGAGGTCATAATAACCTTTGTATATGAAATCAAAAATTTAGTTAAAATCGAATAACCGCAAGTACCTTTTTATTTCTGTCCTTTTAAATATTTTCCGATTCTTCATTTTCACGGTTTCCTTGAAATCGGCTGTAACGATTTTTTTAAATTTAGCATATGTCTTAGCTACTTCATTTAGTTTTATATTAACCAAACAGTTTCTCTCATAAATTTTTGAAATCGAGTAACCGGAAGTACTTGGGGTATTAGTTGTGAACAACATATCTCAAAAATAAATCATCATATGAAAATCAAAAATCATATTTAGGTTTTATATCTTCCTCACATGAAATGATAAGAATTTAGTTCAAATCGTATGACCGAAGGGGCCACTTTATTCTTGCGATATTTAAGTTTCTTGAGATTTGCTTAAAAACTGCTACAACAATTTTTTTGAAACTTGCTTGCAGTTCTTATGACTTTGACATCCTTTTACGCGAATTTAGAGGTGTGCTTGAAAAAATGCTATAAAGCGAGTTATCAGAGAAAATCTCTGGAGTTAAGCAGGGTTTTGCTTGTCCAGTAACTTGGATGGGTGACACTTACAATTATCGTTCCCAAAATAAACGTAAATAATATATGTAAATGTCCACAAATGATTACATTTGTGGACATCTACATATTTGTATATCTAGGTACGTAAGAGAAAGTAGTGTGTTGTCTCACGCCAGATTTCTTTTGTCTAGAGATTAACGTAAAATTACATGTGTTTATTTCTTAACATTTTTATGTACCAATTTTTATATTAATAATTTTATTTATTGGATAATTCTTTAGGAAGATCAAGCTCTCTTTTCTCACTGTTACAATAACGCCCATTCGGAAACAGCAGCTCCTTTTTAATTATGAATGTACAGTTTTTTATACAGAGGTAGGTACAATTGCACAACCGTTTATTGAAAACCCTATTGGCTTAATAGTTAATAATAAAAAAATTCTAATTGAACTAATTTTATTTCTCTATTTTTTATTCAAACCAATTTTCCTGTCTTTCAAAATTTAGGAAGCCTTAACCTATAGTATATTAAATAATGGCCCTTAAATTTTATAATTTCTAAATTAGCTACCCGTTTAAACAAATTTCAGAATGACAGTGTGTTCGTGAGTACTTAATTCATAACTTTCGGAACGTTCCGCATAGATTACGTTACGCTGAGTTGCTAGAATGTTGTTGCTATGCTTAATTATATAAATCTCGCATTCCAACTAAATATTTATAATGTGTTCCATTGAGTTCCACCGGCTCTGTGCGGTTTCTGCTCAAATTCAATATGCACTTACTTTGACCGAGTGCAGTTATTTTGGAAATCGTATCCAAGTTGATCCCGTATTGGATCACAGAATTAATTCATACTTTTAAATGGTTCATTGAGATAATATTCTATCTCAATGAAATGGTTCAATACTATACGATAGATATCAATATAACCTTTTATTATTATAAAACAAAGTTTATTTTATTAATTATAATAAATATAATTTTATTAAAAAAGCAACATTACATTTTTCTTTAATATTAATTTACTTTCACAGACTTAAAAAGAATTCAGTATTATTAAATTTACCAATTAATAGCTTCATCATATTCTCTTGCATTTCAAAACGGAAATTTAATTTAAACTACTACAATAAATATTATTAATCAAATAATAAAATTATAAATCCTACTTACCGTTTTGAAAGTTGGGAAACTACATCTAATTAATTTTTAATTTTTGTAGTTCCGTTTTTCCCGATATAAATCTTGCAACTTGAATTAATTTCTCACCATCAACACTACTTTCAGAATAATATAAAATTTCTAAAGCACCCGCTATCATACCTTTCATCGTTCAAACCACAGAACACAAGTTTAAACTACGAATACATTTTTATTATAGAACTATCGGATTGACAAATAATTACTAGTTTTATAATTTGCACGGACTACCTAAAACGGTGCAAAATATATTGCTCCGGGAGTGAATTTGTCGGAGCAGGGAATCAAGTGGAACGCGTGACTCTCAATCAGTGCGATCTGTAAATAGATGTGGAATGAGAAATTCCGTGATTTCACAATAAGTGCGCCCTAGTGCGCGAAGTGGAACTTGCTATTAATTATATAAAATATCCTTATAAATTTAGTACAAATGGGAAAAAATGGGAGTGTACGTGTCTTTTATTTGTCATATAATTGTTCAATTTATTTTAACAATTATACTCGCGTAGAAAAGCATCCTTAACAAGCACGAATTTACAGGAATTAGTAGTAACGGAATAATTTATTAGTGGTAATCACTTGCTTGTGGTATCTGCTATGCTGCTGGCTCCTATAATTTTTCTATCCGTTGACGATTGAGTCTCCTCTAGGTGCCTGTGGGAGTGTTTTTTCCAGCCTTTGCTATTGTTCTGAGCTATCTCCGGCGTTTTCTTCAATTTCTCCATTCTTCAAAACGTGGCTCCTTTCAAGATTCGTTCACTGATTGTAGTTTTTCTTACACATTCACTTTAGTTTTACAATTATGGCTTTAGTTTGTTTGCAATTATCGATGCGCGATCTGCGGTCGTTTACTACAGCACTTGGTACTGGTACTGGATACTAGTTCAATAACTACACCCCGAAAAGATTTATCAGCCCGTATTGCACAACTTTAACGACTTCTCCGAAGTGCACTTCAGTGCGGAAATTTTCCTTTTCCTTCCGTTAAAAGTTCACCACTGCACAACCTACAACCTTTTATACTTTTCTTTTAATTCCTTTGTGAATATTCTTCATTGCCGACCAATAAAAAAACTGCTATTTTTCTTTCGTCTATACTTGCGCACGATTCAACTCGCAATCCCCTTTTTTCTTATATTTTTTGGAATCTACCAGTACCGCTTTTTGTGCAGCGACCTTTCACCCTACAATCTTATTGGTCCTCGTGCGTCACGCGTTTTTTGTGCCGTTGTTGTAAATTTCTAGCTTGCATTTTTTTACACGTAGTTTAGTTTTTTTTAAAACTGGAAATTATTTAGTACTACCCATCCTGCATCAGCAAATATAAAAAACTTTAATCTACATATTTCTATCAACTATACTAAAACATTCATCTTATAATTTCTGAAATTTGTTTTGATTTCAAATGTTTCGCCAATATTCAATTTCAGACAATTTTTCAACATTATTAGTTTATAACACGGGGTGTCCTAAAATTGTTTCCTATATTAACGAACTAAACTTAAAATTACTTTATAAAAGGATTTTAACAGGAATGTAAACCCATTACAACCGGACACGCAAGTTGATCAATATACCCATTATTTAATTGTTTGGCCATTATTGGTTACTATTTTACCAACTAATTAACGCTGGACCCGCGAGTTGATCAATTTAAGCAATATTTAATTGCTTGTCCACTTCTAGTCGCTTTACTTACTAGTTGACCAACGCTAGACATGCAGGCTAAGAGTTTAAGCAATTTTCAATTGCTTAATTAGCGGATTAACGCTAAACGCGTGAGTTGACTAATTTAAAAAATATTTAATTGCTTGACCACTACTGGTTACTTCTGTCACTCAGGTTAACTAACATAGTCAATCTTTAATTGATGGTCATTAGATAATCAAACAATTCTAGAATCATACATTATATAATTATACATTATACATTTATACTTATGTAAATGAATACATACATATCACTAACCTCTCCTACGATATTTCACCTATAGCTCCCATCGAATAAAGAATACTAGGAAGCGCCTCTAGCTATCAAACTTACGATACGCGTATGTGTTCAGTTTTGAAACAGTACTTGTTGTAGACGCCATCTTTGCCGATATACAGTTAAAGTGTCACCTCGTGGAAGTTTTTGTTAATTGTATGTGTAATTTTGAGCATATTTATTTATAATTTAGTGGACATCATGGTTAGATGCGGATGTGCAACTTACAATTACACTAACAGAAGTACTAAAAATCCCTGGGATTATCGTTTCACAGATATAGTTTTATATTGTTGATTGTTCGGTTACTGAATAATATCTTTAATTTTTGCTTATATTTGACAATTAAAAGTGTTTTAAATTTATTTGCTTACTGTGTCTACATAATAACGAATATTGCTGCATATTTCATAATGTTCAATTGCTTATATTCAAAATTTCAAATTTTTCTTACCGCGTAATGTTTATTTATGTGTGTACTTTAATTTGTTACAATTTGTTATTAATTTTAAGTATGTACACCAATGATAGAATAGTAAACACAAATCTGACGTTTCTATCATACTATCTGTTTGTTAAAAGATGAGCCTGCGTCACCATAGTACGAAGTAAGTACAGCAAAATATTTCATTATGCTATTCTCTCATTTAAGGGAGTGCAACAAGGATGGCATTATTTTAGTATTTTTCTCGGTATTTGGGAATGAAGTTGACTAACCTCGTAAGTGTTTTAAGAACGCTATGCTACCAGACTAACCATAATGTCGCAGATATGTGAAATTAGCAAACAAGACCGCAAACAGAAGAAAATAAATTGAAAATTTCATTCTGACATTATGTTTGTGGTTCTTGATATAAATTTGGCTATAAGGTATATTAATTTTATAAAAGATTAAAAAAACTTCAGGGAATTTCGCGAAAAACATTGGAATAATGGGCAACGGTGTATTGGTTCAAAAACTTCTTATATTTATTTAATAATTTTTGAGGTTATAGCATAAGTTTGGCTTATTATTTACGGTACTTTTGTTAAATACTTAATAAATAATATTTGAATATTATAAATAATTTCCTAAAAATAGTTATAATGAAATACCGCCTTTAAGAGATATGTATGTATATCAATTTTTGACGTTTATGTTAACCTACAAATAAAATATTATGTTATTCAAACATTAACTGTGTCGACTAGGAATAATTTACTCTTTAGCCATACAGTGGGCATTGATAAACAGGGCTCATCTTTTAATAAACAGATCGTACGCGCATAACATGTTAACGTCGCCATCTTGGTCAGAGGATTTGGACACAATTTTACGTGTTTAGGGCGCTTCCTTAGTATTGTTTATTCGTTGGATATAACGTTACGTGTTTAGGGCGCTGCCTTAGTATTCTTTATTCGTTGATAACCTCCTTAAAATTTAGCCTGAAAATGTTAAGTTGGTTATCTTGAAATGTGGTACATTATTTTCGTTGGCTGCACTTAGTTCAAGGCCGATAATATTAATAACTTTCAAATGCAACTAAAAACGTTAATATATTCTGGCGATTATGATTATATATTTAGGAAAATGACCAGATTGTTATAAGTATTTTCCTAATGTACTTATTATAAAGTGATTAATTTATTAATTTAACTACTAATAAATAATATTTTCATTCAGAAGCAATGGAAGCTCTAATTCCTGTGATTAATAAATTACAAGACGTTTTTAATACTGTGGGTTCAGATGCCATTCAGTTACCCCAAATTATTGTGTTAGGAACTCAGGTAATACTATAACTAATCTTTTACGGTAGATTAATAAACATTTTTAGAGCTCCGGAAAAAGTTCAGTTATTGAAAGTTTAGTAGGAAAATCTTTTCTTCCTCGAGGAATTGGTATAGTTACTAGACGACCTCTTATTTTACAACTTGTCTATTGTCCTAAAGAAGATAAGGAACATAGAACAGCTATAGATGGTTTGTAGGTAGTTAACAATATGCTTTATTATTGTAATATTGAATGAAAGTTGCAAACTTTTTGTATTTTTATCATACTCAATTATTCAAATTAATTTTATATAATACTGTCATTCATATAATTTCATATGTCTCTATTTTAAAATTTATTCTAATTATTTATCTAGATATTTTTGTATTCTTATAATTGTTTTCAGTCAAATCTTTGACTTCAATTTAACTTGTTCAAACTTTGCCGGTTTATTTATATTTATATATCATGGCACCTTCGGATGGTCGCATTAGTGCAGAGTAGCTGTTTTCTACTTATGAAAAAACAGTAATTATTTTCTATAAATGGAAAGTAGCTAAAGTGCACCAAGTGCGACAACCCAGATGTACTATTAGTTCGAATAATTTGAAATTTAGGTTCTTAAAGTCAGTATTAAGAGATAATTGCTTAACACATTGCTTACAGTGCATGGTCAGCAACTGCTGCAAGGCACCAACATGCATATGGTGCTTGGCGAGTGCTCATGCAAATATTAATTAGTTATAAGTAACACTCAAGTGTAAATATTTATTTTTATAAGGCACTGTAGGAATATCAGATTATAAAGTAGGTAATATTCTCGGTTTTCAATTTTAATATTTGCTATAGTTTATTTAGAATTTAATCAGGTATTTAAAGATATTGTTTTGGCCTTTAAGATGTGTTTTCATAAAAAGTATATTAATATAAAAAATATTTTTGATTTTGAGTAATAGATATGTCATCGCTGCTAAATTGTTTAGAATTCTAATAAATATTTAATACCACAGTAATAATACTATAAAATTCATAAATTGAAGAGATCATTTTACAAATTGATTGCCTTGTATATTATCTAATGAGTATGAATTTTGTTTACTGCTTCGTTTTTATTTCTATGTTTACAATTAGTAGAGAACTAAAGCAACAAATCAAAAGATTTAGCTAAATTTTGACATAAATTCAATACATTATTATAAAGTATAACAATGTTTTGGAACCATAACATATGTTGGCTTCTGGGACCTGATACGTCCTACAGATGGCAGCAAAAGTATCAATGCATGAACTATTTTGAAAATACTTGATAAATTCAACAGGGTGTCCAGCGGTCGGAAATTCCTTGAAAACCGGGAATTATGCTTGATTTTTTTTCGTCGGGAAAAAACCGTGAATAATGCTTCAAATTTCGCATTGATCGGGAATTTTAATGAAATTGTTTCAAGTTTCGATAAATATAACTTTGTGTTCGT
>JAHWXV010067921.1:0-12171 GCA_024586415.1 Phrixothrix hirtus | reverse complement strand
CCAGGATTAACTATTAAGTTGAATAACTTAAAGGTTGCTTAAGAATAGTTAACTAAATTGCAAGGTAACGATATAAGCGTCAATTTGCAGTTAATAAAAAATTATCTTAATTCAAAATGCAGTAAACTTTTGTTGTCTGGGCCGTCTATCCAAATTTATCCTTAACTTCAAGACGTAAATAAAGTAACGATTAAAAGTTCATTTCAGATTTATATTATTACGAACGAATTTGTTTCACAGGTAATAAAATTATATATACAACTAATGACGAATTACAAATATAAAAGTTAGACCTGGGCCGATCCGATAATTGGACGTCAATGTTGGCTAGTCATGACAGGCTTGTGATCAAGCTCTAGAAGAGAACACGTCGCGGTCCTGAAGTCGAAGGAAGGTATTGTCGATCAGGCTGTTTATTCAACATTGGTAGACATTCCAGGGCATCTTTAAAAAGAAGACCCATGACGGACAAGCGTTCATCGGCCGTATCTTTGCCAGTTAAATAAAGAGAAAGAAGAGAAATAATAATAGAGCATTTTCGTTGCGAAATAGTTATGCGGAAGCCAAAGGAAGCATTGGAGCATTATGAACATAAAACTTGATTTTTTCTGTTTTGTATCAAAATTTTGAATGTTAAAACTTACATACGACTTCGTACAAGGTGTAGAAATAACCGGTTCGGAATAGAAAAATGCAATAGAAATTTCAACGCCTGTCTTAGAGTACGGCAAATCATATTTTTTAAAAATATACTTCTATACATGTTACCCACGCAGTAGCGTAATCAGTATGTCTTAAAAATAAATAAATAAAAGTGAACTCGTAATTTATTTAATTCTGGAACCTTAAGTTACATCATAAAATTGCAAAAAAGTAAAACGAAATGCAGAAACATTACGGTGCAACGTGACAACTTGTTACATCATTCTAAATACAAACTTAACATAAATGACGACATTGATTTATTTTCCGGCAAAGCGGGAGGGAATGCCTAGAACAATCCTTAGTTTATCAGCGTTAGCGTAACGGATAGATTCCGCATCATATAACGTTGGCCAGAATTGTACAGGGATAGATTCACTTCCCAGTTGCATGTTAGCGGTCCAGCAAGAATGTGTAGTGTAGTACGTATTTATTTATTTAGCGTGTACACAACTACATTACCAAATGTTTTAATACTAAACAAACTTGCCCAATTCATTGCCATTAAATAGTTTTTAATCTTTAACAACAAATTGGGCAAGAGTTTATGAATTATTTATTTATTTCTATCAAAAATCCCAATTATATGAAAACAAGGACAACAACCGTTATTCGTTTAATATTTTTGTGTTAAATAAAAAAGGCCAGTATCAAAAATTATTAATAATAATAAAATAATGTGTTAAAATAATCAACAATCATTTCACTTTTTACAAATTTTAAAAATTAAAATACATAAAACTCGAACAAATAAAATGTAGGCCTTTGATAACACAGTAACTGTAATTTGATATTGAAACGTGTTATTTATTTCCTGTGTTAACACGTGGTTGAATTTGAATTTCGTCTAGGAACATATATGTGTATACATATTTTCGACAGTTCTCAAAATGTCAACATTTTCAATGTTTTCCAAGAAATTGTCCTTTTTTATGTGATTTTTTTAATAACGGGCGTGGCTCGGCTTCCATAATAACGTGTTAAGCATGTCGGTATATTTTAAAATCACCCTGTATAGGAATACATAGTTTCGTGTACTAAGAGCTGCATTATAGGTTTCGTATTTCATTTGAATTAACTAAGGTCCATAAATTATTCGTTAATAAATACTAAATTATTTATTAGACTATTTATTTAATCTATTTAAAGGTGTAAGTATACAACGTTGTAGCGTCTTAGATAAAGAAAGATAATGTTATAAATCAAATTTTAATATTTTAATTTTCAGGGATTCCTCCTAATGTGTTATATTACGTAAACGAAAATGGTCGTTACGTTTGTAAGAAGTGCGGTTTATCATACAAACAAAAGAGTCACTTATCCAGGCATATTAAATATGAGTGTGGAGTACAGCCACAGTTTGTTTGCAATTTTTGCCAAAAACCTTTTAAACAGAAAAATAATCTTAAAGTGCATGTGCAATTAAGACACTATTAGGTTTAAAAAATCTGGTGTGAGGCAACACACGACTTTCTATTATGTATTTTAAACTAAATTTAAAGTTATTGTATTAATTAATTTTCCTAGTTATACACTAAAAGTTTATAACTGAATTTCAATGGAACAATATAAGTAATTTACGAATGTAATCAAAAAGTGAGTAGATATAAGTATAAAATATAAAATAAGTATAAAAATCACCAAAATATTAATTTATATGTATTTTGGGAACGATAATTGCAACCGTCGCCATCCAAATTACTGAACTCCAGAGATTTCCTCCGAGAATTCGCTTCAATTCATTTTTTCCAGAGAAACCTAAGTCAGTATGTAAAAAGGCACCAAACACATACAAACCCTAGTAAATTTAAAAAAAATTATTTGAGCAGAATAAAGTGGCACATCCAATCATTCGATTTTAGCTAAATTCTTGCCGTACCGTGCCCTGAGGGTAGCCTACTTAAATATAAAATTTCATTTTTCTAAGATTTCTATTTTTTATGATATGTTGTTCAGAATTTACACTTTAAATATTTCCGATTATTCAAGTTTTAAAATTTATTAGAAAAACGGCTTAATTTATATAAATTAAATTAAGTAGCTACAAAATATATTAAATTTAAAATACCATTGGGGTGAATTTCAAGAAAATCGCGAAAACCTAAAAATTTGGAAAATATCTAAAATTGACGAAAATAAGATGGTGTACATTCGTTTCCTGGAATTTTACCAAATTCTTAATTTTTGACAAGAGGGCAGTTATCACATCAAATGCAAATTTTCATGTAGCTAGTACTTTTAGATCCATAGTTCTTTTATTCAGTTAACGGTAGAGTACTTTCAGTTAATCAATTTACGGAAAGTATTTTGGGAAATAGCCTAGATTCTATGAAGAGTAATTAAACGACTAAGAAGCATAGGAAGTTTCAAAAATTCGTTTTGGCCGATTTCAAAAAATTACAAAAAACAAAAAATGACATGAACAAAGTGGAATTTTTGGTTATCTGATTTTAATAAAATTGTTGTGGTTATGTCTATACATTAATATATAAAATTTTGTTAGCCCACGACATTTAGTTTTCGAGATATTCTGTTCACATTCACACGCACATGCGCAGGCTTACGCCTACACATACGCAGCAGCACAGGCGCATATACCCACATATACATATACGCGCGCGCACGCATACGGACACCTACATGAACACTCACATGCACAGGCACACGCCCACACGTCCACACCCACCCACCCGCCAGCCCTCCCGGCCGCACGCCTGCCAGCCCGCCAGCCCGCACGCCCGCATGCCCGCACACCCGCACATCCGTATGCCCGCAAGCCCGCACGTCCGCAAGCCCGCACGCCCGCACGTTCGTACGCTCACACGCTCACACTCACACCTACATTACTCACACTCACACTCACACTCACCCTCACACTTCCCCTCACATTCGCCGTGATGGCGAGTGAGGGTGAGTGTGATACTCACCCACACATTCACACTCACCCTCACACTCATACTTACCCTCACACTCAGCCTCACACTCACTCACACTCACACTCGCACTCGCACTTTTACCAGCATATACGCACAGCCTTTCGCAAATCTTCAGAAAAGTGTGTATCTCGAAATCGGTTGCTCTTATCATTTGACACAGGCATAGCTTTTTTGTATTAAAATCACTGGTTGTTATGATTACAGTATTAAGATTTGTAAATTTTAAAGCATTGTAAAGTTGTTAAGGAAAATGATCATGTACGCTTCACAGCCGATGTGTCTGAATATTTTTAAGTTTTAATTTCTGATTGTTACGTTTATAATATTGCAATCGGAAAATATTTAAGCATAGTAAAGTTTTTAAGAAATAAGGGGATAATGATCACGTACCCTTCATTGCCGACGCCTCGGAGTATTTTCTAATTTTAATTTCTGGTTGTTACGATTATAGTATTAAACTCGGCCAATCTTAATGAATAGTAAATTTCTTAAGAAATAGAGGAGAAATAATCATGTACTATCCATAGCCGACGCCCCTGAGTATTTTCAAATTTTAATTTCCATGATTGCAGTAATTTCATCAGTCATATTAGATACCAAATTCTATTAATTTATCTATACTGATAACAAAATCGCCGAAAGTATTCTTAGTCACTTTACTGGGTTAAAAATGTGAGGGGGTTCACTATACTGCATAAATATAATATTCTACATACTTTTATTTTGTAAATCTGGTAATGCATAATCCTAGAGCATGCAGAAGTAACGTTTTCCGATAGCTATAACAGTTCCTCATGTATAATCTTGAAAAACTTAGGTTACTGTTATGAAACGTCTTGTAAACCTACACCAAACGGTAACTTTTGAAACTTGAATTCCTTACTGCATGTATATAGATTATTGAATGACCAAATCCATCAGGGCTGAGTTGGAAATGCGCCTCGTCAATGCAAAACCATTATCGGGCCGATGTAGTTCCTCTTGAATTTGAGCTAATACCCATATCGCAAAATTATTTCCTAAAGGTAGATTGCTTCATTTCAGCTCGAATAGACACTATATTTTATATAGATACAGTCCAAGTTACCGCTTTAGTATTCAATACACTATTGTTCTGCTCATTTCCAAACGCCTTGCTAGTTTATTGACAATCCAGGCTCCTTAGTTACCCTTATTAGCAATCTTCCTTGTTTTTTGTAAAACCAGCAACTACTACGTCTGTTGCTTTTATTGGTCTATCTATCTTTTTGACATCAGGAATATAATTAGTTTCTTCAAATTTTATTACCAGCTCCTGAAAAGAGCTGAAAGTCCGTGCATTAACTCGTAAACCGTTACATTTCAAGGCTCCCTAAGTTCAACAGCACGGGTTTTGGGAGTAGATCTATTGTATGCATGTAATAGCGTACGTACGAGAGTGAGAGCATATACACACTAAAATGTCAAAACAGATTGAGGCGAAAGTTGAAAGCCAATGTTGTTTCCTATATGGGACCTTTCACGAAGGTCTCCATAAACATTCAGCCCCTTTTGAGGTAGTATCCTAGTGTGGAGATTTATGCATACTTTTCTCGAAAAAAGGTTCAACAATTTCAATAAAGCTGTCGATTTTAGTAGGAAGATTCGTAAAGAGCGCCTGCTGCCCTGCCTCGGGTTTTTGAAATAACAATCTAGAGATGTTTAAAGATAAGTTTAAAGTAAATAACATAAAAAATACTAAAACGCTTGTATTAAATATTTTTTCTAAAATACTTTGTTCACCACCAGTTTAAAATGCTATGCGAAAACTAGTTAACTATGCAATTATTGTCAATGAGCGAGAAAACCTTATTGTATTATAATATTACTAATAGTGTTTACTGAAAAAAGAGGAAAAGAAAGTCCTGTGTGTGTTCCAACCATCATTGTTTATTTAAAAAAGCTGATAGAATGAGAGTTTGTCTCTTTCTTAAGACAATAACAGTTAGTAATAATCGTGGAAGTTTTTATACAGTTAAATTAATTAGTTTTTAAATATTATTTTTAGTGCATATCTTTTCGTTTTTCTGTAATTACCTAGTTTGTACCGAATTAAAATTGCTAAATTTTTAGACATGAGAACAAAGTTAATATTAATGACGAAGTTTTTTATGCAGTTAAATTAAGTAGTTTTAAATTTTATTTTTAGTGATAGTTTTTATTCTGTAATTTGTTTATGGTTATTTTAGTATCCAGGTATTTCTCATTGCTAAAGTTTTACAAATAATAATGCTGATCGCAGCTCTTTATTACTTAAATTAGTTCGTGTATTGTTATTACGTATTTTCTATTATGTAATTGAAATCAAAACTAAAATATATATTTTGAAAAGCATTTCTCGTTACTAAATTTGTAAATTTAATTATCCTTATCGTTTATCATAAATTACTCAGTTACCTTTATTGTAAGGCATATGGTGGTTCTAAATTTATGTGTTACAATTTTATAATTCAAACTATATTAAATTGTAAGATAAACATACCCTACAATTAGTAAGTATATTTTTTTGCAATATTTTAGATGTAAATGGTTATTTCTTTAATTAGGTAAAAAGGTAACACTTTTTCTACCGCGGTTAGACCAGCAGTATTTATATATATAATTTTTTCTCCAGTCGTGAATTTTATTTCTTTAAATTTATCACTACAAAAGAGATCATACCTACAGCGTAGGTTTTATTTACTTTAAGTCTAGTGCAAATTCTGAATTAGGTATATAGAAAATAATAAATGTTTAGCAATAACTTAAATGAATTACTTTTAATGATAATACTGTTAAAACACATCAAATCAACCCATATTGTTTCCTGTAATGAGCATGTAAAGTGCGATCATTTAAATTTGCAATTATGGTAGGATATAATCATTCACACATCTATTTCCATAACCGCGTTTAAAGTTCTATCACAAGGTCTTAGCCTATCCTTATTGGAAGTTTGAACAACTGTTCAAGCCATGGTTTAAACATAGACGCACATACACGGTGTAAAAAAATAGGGTAAATTCTTGTAACATGTGGTAGAAAATCGAACATAGAACATAAAAGCTGGTATAACTTTTTTCTCTAGATAATTTAAAATAAAGATTTTGCGCTATGCAAACATTGCATTGAAATCATTTTGATCTTAGTGACTTATATTCTGTTACGTAAACAATTTTGTGCAAGAGAAACGGTTTATGGCTATCACCTTCGTTTGTTTAGGTAATAAACTATAATGGGGGTTTAAGTAAACAGTTAGAGTAAACGACTCTGGACTCTGTTTTGGCAAGTAGCGAAATACTGAAATAATTTGAAATTTCAATTTTTGACTCATATTGAAGTTCTAAAAGGATTAAGTGGCAAAAAAAATTCTCTTATTTAAATGTATAATTTTCATGTTTATTTTTAGTATAAATACAACGGTTATTTTATTGTTGTCATTATTAACAGCAAGTTTCAAAGATAAGTGGGATATAACACAAAATAGGTAAATAAATCAAATGTAGAAACATATTTAAATTTTAAAATTTAAAATAAAGAAAATTAATTAAACAATTTACTTAATGGTAATAACCTAGTAAATTTTATACATTAAAGTTAGGTTAAATGTATAAATTAAAATTCCTGAGATTAAAGCTCTATTTACAACCTCAAATTTAATATTTTACATTAACACTTGAAATTAATATTTAAGTAAAAATTACAAGAGTATTTAAAGTAACGAAATTAACCTTTAAAATTAGCGAAAATAGGAAAACTAAATCTTCATTCGAAATCTCAAAATTAATATTTTAAATTAACATTTGAACTTAAAATTTAAATAAAATGTGCAACAGCATCCAGAATAAAAGTTTATTCATTTAACTATTTATAGTTTAGGTTATGTTAGAGTAATCTAAACAGAATTAACCGATACGCCTGCTCCACTTCGAATTAATCTGCAAAAGCTTGGAGTTTGTTAACTTCTGTAAGGACTAATTTTAAATGTTACAATTGGCAACACTGTAAAGTATTGTACAAGGTCGTACGTTAAATATCGAGTATTATTAACTTTTCGTATTAATTTTGTAGTTGTGAATGAAGCTTAAGAATTTCAACGTACTCAATTGCCTTAAATGGACTACTAAGCTGTTTGCGACTATAGGTTACAAACTAGTAGGGTATTCCAAAAAGACTCTTTGACCTGTTTATTAATAACAAGTTTAGAGACCTGGCGCGGTTGCCGAGTTTTTTAGTTAGGAGAATTTACAATCATATGTACGAGTAATATATTTTATTACATTATGGCTTAACTATTAACTTTATCGAAAATTTGTATTAAATGTTTTGTTGTGTTTAATAAGAACTATTTCTTGAACAACTCCTAAACGAAAATATTAATAAATTACTGAACTCTGATGCGACAAAATTTTAACTTTTACTGATTCTTTTCATGAAAACCGTTACGTTTTGGACTATAGTTTTATAAGAAATTTTAGTTGCAATGGTGTCTTCTATTACCTGTTATTAAAATAAGTATCTCATAAAATTTGAATTTAAAATTGAGATTAAAAACTAATTTCCAATATTTTATTAGCTAATTGATGTTAGGATCGTAGCCAGAAGCACAAGCTTGGGTGGACAAATACATTTTTGTTAGGCCAAGAATTATATGCTCGCGGTTATAACTTATGTATGTAAAGTCAGCCCCGCACTTTTTGATTTTTTTAAAATTGTGTTGTGTTTGTGCTATGTTTGTGCTGGAACCCAAAACTCTGCAATGTACGTGTGTGTGTGTGTGTGTGTGTGTGTGTGTGTGTGTGTGTGTGTGTGTGTGCACAATAACTTAAAAAAATTGATTTTTGCAAGACCCGCATGTGCAAAATTTTGATTTTTCTAAAGTGCGCCAGGTTTTCCACGTGTGTCAACTTATTCTGCAAACATATGTTTGTAAAAAAATGGATCAAAGCGAGATATTCCTAGCCCTGCACATTTGCTAAATTGAGCTCAACTTTTTATCAATTCGGTCTAATTTGTGTCCCTTTGTGCCATTGGAATAAATTTAATGTATACTTCCACTCGCAGAAAAAAATATTAAATCTTAAGTAGTAAACAATCAACAAATATTTTTACGATACACCTATTGGAGTCCTGCTAACTGTGCTAATCAATAGTAAACAAAAAATCAACAGAATGATTTAAAAAATTATAGATGTATAAGGTACTTTGGCCAAACTAGGAGTAAACAAAAAATTGAATATTTCTGAATTTTAACACATTGAGCCAACTCGTACTAGATTAATAGACTTACATTTCCTAACTTTAAAATTTAGTGCCGTAACTAGTTTCTGTACTATAACCAAATCAAGAAAGTGGGTTTTCGAATATAGACACTTTATATTGCAATAACATTTCAACTCCAGCAGATAATTGAATTCTACAAATTGCGCTATCTTGTGACGCTCAAGAGGAAACAAAGGACGGCCAAAACAAATTAAAAGATCTGGTGTAAGGCAACACACGACTTTCTCTTATGCACGTAGATATACAAATATGCAAGCGTTTACAAATGATTAAAATATTACTTACGTTTATTTTAAGAACCATAATTGTAACGGTCACCCATTCAAGTTACTGGACACATAAAACCCTGCTTAACCCACAGATTTTCTCTGACAACTCGCTTCAACATATTTTTTCAGGAAAACCGGTATGTTCGTATGTTCACGTAAAAGGATGTTAAGGACACAAAAACCGTAGCAAGTTTCAAAACAATTGTTCAAGACGTTTTCGAGAAAATCGCAAGAAACTTAAAAATCGCAAGAATAAAGTGACACTTCCGGTCATTCTATTTTAATTAAATTCATAATATATAAAGTACAGAAGATATAAACCAAATATAGTTTTGATTATCATATAATGACTACTTTTTGAGATATGTTGTTTACAACGAGTGCTTCAAGTATTTCTGCTTACTAGATTTTAAAAAATTTATTAGAGAAACTCCTTGCTCAATATAAAACTAAATTAAGTAGCTAAGATACATATTAAGTTTAAAAAAATCATTATAGCCGATCTATCAGACTAAGGTGAATATAACCCTAAATTTAAATTTTTCAATTAGCAGCAGTTTTTAGTTTCATAGTTATTTTATTCAAACTTAGCGGCGAAAGTACTTCCCGTTACTCCACTGATGGAATATTTTATAAAACACCGCCTAGGTTATATGAAAGAGCATTAAATTTCTAAGAAACATAGTTAATTAAAAACAATCCGTACGGCCGATTTTCAAAAAATCTCAAAAAACCAAAAAATGACAAGAATAAAGTGTCACTTCCGGTTTTCCGATTTTAATGAAATTGCTGCGGTCACGTGCGACGATGTATAGAAAATCAGATGTAAAATTTTGTTTATCCAGGAGATTTGGTTTTCGAGTTATCGTGTTCACAGAAACACACAAAAGCACACTCATGCACACTCACACGCACACGCGCACCCATACGCACATGCACACGCACATGCACACGCACACGCATACACAAACGGACACGGACACGTACACGCACACGCATACGCACACTCAAGCGCACACGCAAACGCACACTCAAACGCACACGCGCACGAACACGCTCACGCACACACATATGCACACACATGCGCACACCACACGCACACCACACGCACACCACACGCACACGCACACGCACATGCACACGAACAGGCACACGCACACGCACACACCCTCCCACAAGCACACACACGCCCACGCACACACGCACATCCACACACACAACCGCACATACACCCACAAACACGCACACACGCACGCACACAACCACGCACACACGCACACACGCAAACACGCATTCCCACGCGCACACGTGCTCACACAGTCGCCCGCAACCTCTGACGCAGACGCAGATGTAGATGAAGCCGTAGACTCAGACATATACACAGACACAGACGCAGGTAGACACGCAAACTCACATGCACACGCTGACACACACGCAGACGCGGGCACGACCGCAGACGCGTGCCCAGACGCAGACGTAGACGCATGCGCAGACGCAGATACAGACGTAGACGCACACGCAGTCGCATCCACAGCCGCAACCGCAGACGCTGACACAGAGCCAGACACACACACATACACCCGCGCGCGCACACGCACACTCACACGCACATGCACGCGCATACGAACACGCACACTCACACGCACGCTTACACACACTCGCACGCGCACACGCACGCTCACACACGCACACCCACACGCACACGCACGCGCATACGAACACGCACGCTCTCACGCACTCTTACACACACGCGCATGCGCACATGCACTCGAACGCGCACGCGCACACGAATACGCACATGCACCCGCACACGCACACGTACTCGCACGCGCACGCGCACACTCACGCGCACACGCACACGTACACGCACACGCAGGCACACGCGTACACGCACACGCACACGCAGACGCAATCGCACACGTACGAGCACGCGCGTACGCAGTCGCAGACACGGTCTAAGACGCTGACCTAGACCCACACACACACACGCACATACACGGGCGCGCGCCAGACGCACACACAGACCAATTTCCAAAAACATGAGTTTCGTACTCAGGGAACTCGAAAACGTGTATTTCCACTAAAATTTCGATATCAAAAATTTTTGTCAAAAACAATACTTTGTGTTTCACCTATATTTCATATAGTGTAAGAGAAAGTAAAGTTATAAGTATGTAAGGAATTTTTTCGAAAGGAGTTGGAGGCATAGAAACAGTAGTAATAATTTTAAATGTACAACATAGCTAACAATAATGATGCTATTTGCAGCTTTTAGTATATGTTGTGCCTCTTACATGGAATATTGCGGAATTTTTTAAAATCATGTTACTTATTTTAGGGGTATAAATAGCATAAGATACACAGTTATTCATACACATAATAATCTATTATAATAATCTTTTTTCTTATCACAGCAGGTAGTTCACTGGCTAATTTCAATAACTACCGGTATTATGCTTCAACATGTAAATAATATAAAATATATGCTGTAATTCATAGTCCAAATCAAGTTTTACAATAGTAATTACAATTAAGACAGAATTAATGAATTTCATAACATTTTAATGCGTAGTTAGAGCTGAAAACGCAATATTAAAAGTCGCTTAATTTAATTATTTATTTTGTGATGTCTTTCTACGCAGATGTAAAAGCAAATTAAAGGAAACAAGGTGTTTTCAGGAACGTGGGAATAATATAAGCTATACCTACTGACTTTAAAAACACTATTAAGTATATTCTCTTAGGATTATGGATATAAAGGTGATCATGCTTAACAATTGCAAGATTTAACTTTTTAGTAAAATAAGTTAAAGAGACTGTTGCATTTGCCTTGTTATTTACAAATCTTAGTGAGAAAGGTTAAGTATCCAGAAAAATTTTTAAGCAGCGTTGTATATATCATAACTAGTAAGGTTATAAATTAAACATTCTAAAATGCAATGTGATTTGTTTAGGGAATTTTAAAATTAAAATTCTAATAATTA
>JAHWXV010067916.1:0-11365 GCA_024586415.1 Phrixothrix hirtus | reverse complement strand
AACTGGATAGGCGCGATTTTAGGGCGACGATTTACTAAAAAAGTTTTAAAACAAGAGGATCGCTTAGTCAGATTACAGGAGACATTTAGATACTCTTCACTTTCACGGACCACAATATTCAATTGGTATGTCGAATTCAAAAGAAGTCGGCAGTTATTAAAAGATGACCCCAATACCGGCAGATTGCAAGGCGCAGTTACCGCAGAAAACATCATTTCCGTAAAAATTTAGTGAACGAAGATCGACGAATAACATATTCTGAAACAAAGACAAGCTTATGCATTGGATGGGAATCAGCACAAATAGTATTACACGACTACTTTGGTCTTGTCAAGTAATCAATCACTAGATGGCGTGGTTTGTTATAGCATCACGATAACGCGTCATATCAAATCGCGGCTAGAACAACTGAGTTTCCCGCCACCTCAAAAGTTAAAATTTTTGCCACATCCTCCTATTCACCAGACTTGGTCCCTGCAATTTGTTTCAATACCACATATTAAGAAATAATTGCATGAACGTCGATTTTCCTCAGATAAAGAAGCAATTGCAGTTTATGAGGACGAGATAATGTAGATACCAAAAAAGGAGTGGCCGGAGACTTTCCATAAGTGCTTTATCCAAATGATCAAATGTATAGAAGTTAAGGGAAGGTATTTTGAAAAATTAAAATAGAAAGTAAGTTTAATAAGCTGCTAATCTCCGAGCATACCGATAATTACAGCACGACCGTACTGGTGACTTGATTACTCAATCTGGTTGTCATAGTCAGAGCGTTCGTTGACGATGGCGTCTTTCTTGAGGTTCTCGCTTCGACCAATATATGCCATTAAATTGATGAAGACAACTTCATTCTTCATAGTGTTCCTGGATCCTACATACGACCAAGCAAAGGTTATCGTACAAAATTTTTTTTTCGTTGTAGTAATTAACTGCTGTTCAATATGCATAGTTAACACATATCACTGTTTTCCTCTTTATTAATTCATCGTATTTATATAGAACTTCAGCGTGACCAAATTAATTTCAACTGTACATTGTTTTCAATTGTATGAATTTATGTTTTTAACTTTCGACTTATTTAAGTTGTTTATAATTTTAAAAATTATGCTGCAGCATATATATAATTTTTAAGTAATGAACTTGAATAATACTTGTTAGTTGTATTTAGATTAGTTATTTCATTTCGAGGTGTAATATTTTGAAAACATATTAGTAAGCTTATCAATGCCCTTTTGTTTAATTTAATCTTACCGATTTATTTAAAGTCGTGTTTATTTGGACATATTGTAACCTTGACATTTGAATTTGAATTTACCAAAGTCAGGTACAGCAGTAGCTTTAACTGCCGCTACTCTGACTTTTCGAGTATTTTTGCATTTTATTTATATTATAAAACGTATTACTAAAATAATGTTAGGTGTTTTAAAACCATTTTCAATAATTTTTCAGTCTTAATATTACAGATCCAATTTTTCTTGTGATAAGTTTCCATTCAATATCCTATTATTTAATTATTCATAGCTTGATTTATTTAGCTAGAAATGTTGATTGGTATTGCACGATTTACTTTTATAGGATGTTGTAAAGTTTTGTGTGTTATAAATTTCAAGTTATTTTTACGTATGTTTTCGCCATTTATTTACGTGTTATATCCAACAAGTCACCAGGATTTTCAACAAAATGATGTGATGCCCATACGTTTTACTGCTTACTCTACTTATTTTATATATCTCTGTGTACTGGTTATCGAATAGATCTTTATTCACCCCTATTCTACCAAGTTCCTTCTAAGTTAGCAAGAGTAACTTTTTATCTCTATCTCTATCGCATTTCCTTTAATTAACATTTTTCCGTTATCCTCTTTGAGTCCGTAGAGATTTTATATAATACGAACCTTTGCAAGGTTACGCCACTGGTGTGCGTTAATATATGTAATCGCCTTTTTAGGTTAAACTAATTTCAATTTAATAGTTAACGTAATTCAATAGTCTCATAATTTTTTTAGCGTTAATGCCTTATGTAGTTTCACTGTTACATAATGACTAACTTTAACAAGAATAGATTATCGCGCTAATTATGGTTTTAGCTGAATTGTTCAAAAGTTGTAAATTTATTGATTTTAATGTACGATCGACTTACAGCACCTATAAAGTGGGTTCCTTGTTGGTCAACTAGATAAATATTCAAGAGTCAGCAATAAGTAAAATTGCTATTACAGTTATTGTAGATCTTTCAAATAAATTTTATATTCGCTACTTTGGGAGTTTTTAGTGGCTTTCGAAACGCTTTTACTATATAGGGGTAAAATCTTTATATTTTGAAGAAAATTAATAAAGTAATTGATAAATGATATCCAAAGTTAAATTGCAGGATGTAAAACTGCACTCGTTTAATATATAAGTACCTGCGCTTAGAATGTCACAAGGAAGTATTGCTTCAGTTTAGTTCGGCCGCATTAGAGGAGCGCCGCATTTGAGAGACAATCTAACCACAGATCCCATCAGATTTTAAGCATTTTTTATGCTGATTCCATTTAAGAAACAAATGTTTGATGCTATGTGTTTATATAAAGTTTTCTACAAACAATTAACTTAAATTAATTTATAAGTCTTTTACAAATACGTATCATAAAGTATTTCTTCCAAATCGTTAGAAAATATTTACAACCATAAATTCTAATACATACGAGAGGAAGTACTCTGACCCCGTGAAATCTAATTTCCTAGACTATATAACTTAAGAAAAGAAACGATTTATTTAATAAGCCGGGTTCAAAGTTTGAGTCAAAAGCAAATTTTAATCAACTAAAATTTATGTTGCAACTACAATATTTTAGTTAAAAGTACAAGATTTTTTAACTTTAATCTTTAATCTGCCTCTTCTGAAACTATATAATCGAAGGGATTCTAATAAGCACTTTGTACAAATAAAGGACTTCAAAAGAATGTTTCTTTGTATTTTGTTTATGTAGACTATACTAAGGTATATTTTGTTTTTTTATATACAATTGGGTTCTAGGGTATCGTTTATGACAGCTTCTTAGACTTTTAGTAGATAATTTCTTCTCCTGTCGATCGTTTGTCATGCGTTTTTGTAAACTCACAAGGGGCGTCTTAGAATGCACTTAGGACTTCCTCCCATTTGACATTCTTGAGCAGCCCGTTTGTTAAAGCGTCTAAAATTCCTGCAACATCTGTCATTTATTTGGGAAATGAATAATAAAATCTAATGAGTAAACTACCAATATCATTTTTATATCTAGAATTATAAACAGAATTATATACAGGTTGTTATCAATTTTTAACAATAATTATTAACATTCAAAAACTCCCGGTTCACGTTTTTAAAACAATTTACTACGTCAGCTTTCCCATCTGAATGTTTATACTTCTAAAAATAAACGTTAAACACTGATCCCCTTTTCCCAGCAATCTAAAGGTGAAACTGCATCAAACAGGCAGTCAGATCAGACTTTTCGAGTGAAATCATGCAATAGCGAGGCGTGACGTTAATAAGTAGTGAGTCCGCCTAAGTATTCATGAAAGCAACGAATTAGTTACCATTAACGACTATCGAATGCCTGAATCGTGGTGAATTAAACAGGTTGGCGCTCTATGTGAATTTCATTATCCCCGTTCAAGGTTTGGCCATAGGGCTGTAGAACGTCTGAGAAAGTACCATAACGTACGCTTTATTCATGAAGTACAGGAGGCATTGGGGCCTACTACCAAAAGTCACGTAATACAACTCAAATACAAATAAGTGACACTTTTTTGATAATTTTCATCCATCCTATAAGTCACTGAGCTTCACTAGAGAATTCGAAAATCACCCCCCTTTCTCGTAACGTAGTAATAAATCACTGGGAGACCTACTTAAATCAAGTAGCAGCTAAAAAATTTGTTCCTGTTGTGTGAGATTTAATTAACGAACCGAAAATATATATTTAATTTAGATAATAATTACTGTAAATCAAGGCCACCATTAGAAGAGGCCAGTATTTTGCTATTATTAATTAAGGTAGTCTTTAGAAATAAAATCTAGGGGTCCCCTAATTTGCAATTTTATTGGTTAAGTAAATGATCGTTTAAATGTTCTTGTATTGTCTGTATTATTTTATGTTATTTTCATTATAAGCCACTTATTCAAAGCAGACGCACTTATTATTACACATAAATAACTGTAGTAATAGTAAATAACAGTTTCTTACAGAAAAACGTTAGATCCAAGTAAGTAAAGCATTTTTAGTTGTGAGTCTACTTCGAATTGAGTTGAAGCGCCTACCCAGTGACGTACGCGGAATAATTAATTAATGAGTATACCATAATAACAATACATCCTTCCGGTTTTGAAATAGGACACTTTACTGTTCCATTTCCGAAGTTCAAACTGTCAAAACAATTAAGGCGCCCATAAATCACGACATTTCCCCGATTTTTGACGTTTGCAAATCATTTCTGAATTTTTTCCAAATTAATTACATTATAGACGTAGGATGCCCCCTCATCCACTGTGATGACCGGAGCAAACTGGCTAATGCAGGAAAATTAACATCTTAGACAACCTCTGGGGCGCAAGAAGCGTTCCAGCTCATTATACGTTACCGATGAGATGTAGCGATAGCGATACCTAGATTCTCATGTTTTTTCTTATTCGATTACGTTTGCGTTCTCTAGACGCTTTGTGTTGCGACCAGGTTTTATACCCCGTAATTATTTATGGAATTATTAAAACCATCTACTTCGGGTACGATTACTATAAACCTGTGCAATGATTAGCTTTTTGTCTTTCTAGTCACGTTATTTTTGAATTCATTTTTAGAGGTTTTGCTATCTTATGTATTTGTAAATTTATACATCTAAATTAGCTACTTATAGTTTAGATCATCGGTTTAACTTTATCTTTTGAATTATACATAGATGAGTAATTTCATAAACATTACATTAGTGCAAACTTTTTATCCTTGAACTTGTCTTTGCTTTACAAACTAATTATCCCATTATCTTTTTTAATTTATATTGATCTCTGTAATTGTTTTATGAAGGCATCACGGCTTTGAGTTTGCGTCTTTTAGTCAGTTTATTTAACTTTAGATTTTGTTTTATACTATTTGATGCTAAAACGAAATCTGCAGACTTCGTTTCCCTCGATAACTATAGTTTTAATCATTACCGTTTAATTAAAATTTTGGGCCGGTTTGTCTATACTTTACTTATGAAAATGTATAATTTTCGTCATTAATTTTAAAATTTTCAGTTAATGTATTTATATTCCGATAATAGATTTTGGCTTGCTAGTTTGTTATCTATTTACAACAGACGTTGATTGAGATTCTAATTAACGCAAACGCCTTTGTTAAAAGAATGCATATTAGTAAGAATTTTGGTAGGAAATCGTTCTTTACATATTTAAATATTTTGCTATAGATTACTAAGATTTATGTTCATAACATTGTTATTTATTTAAAATTAGTTTAGTTGTTTTCTCTTTATTTTTAAATTGTCGAATCAACTAGTAAGTATCCCAATCTTAATTAGTTTAAGTTCGATGACTTTACATTCGTTTTACAGGAAATCTGCCCAACGTGTTTGCAGTATCTTGCGTGTTTAT
The DNA here is from genome assembly GCA_024586415.1 of Phrixothrix hirtus. Taxonomy (NCBI): domain Eukaryota; kingdom Metazoa; phylum Arthropoda; class Insecta; order Coleoptera; family Phengodidae; genus Phrixothrix; species Phrixothrix hirtus. The sequence goes on along the minus strand of JAHWXV010067916.1, from coordinate 5,752 downwards.
TGAACTAGCGTTTTCAATTACCATTAATTCAGAGAGCATTATCCTGACATATGTAAGTCAGCTGGAGGTAACATCCTTGCTCCAATAATTAATACAATTAACGTTTTATATACAAAGGGAGGTGCTGGTAAATTTCTGTATATGAAATTATGTCATTTTATTTTACGCACAAATGAAGAGTTTGCACATCGCTTGAAATCTATTAAAAACGACGTCTTTACAGCATCCTATTATTTTAAGTTGGTTAAGTTTTTGAAAGAAGTAACAGTAATAAACTTTACTTTTAAACTACTCCTAGTTATTTTTTAAAACAATTTATAAAAACTGCTGGAAAAGCGTATTCGTTCAAAATATATAAATAAAAACATATTGAATAAAAGATGATAATCTAAAGATATGCTATATTCTTTTACAGACATTTTAGCTTTACTAAAGGGAAAAATAAACACAAATTGTAATATAAGGTTACCCAATATTTAACTAGCTTCCACGAAATACACAAAGGAGCAACTTATATAATAAGAAGAGCAACAAATGCGTTATATCAGGAAAGTAAGAGTGTTTTGCCGCTGCAGAGAGAGGAAACAAATTAGCATCAATGGATTTTAGCTGAAAGTATAAGTAGTTGATAGAGAACTGTGATTCCAGTGTTAAAATAAACCTGTCAATTTGAAATTCTGCCAAGAGCAAGAGGCCATTATTTGCTATCCAGTGGCGAAAAATAAACGGCCGCCGAAATTTATCGCGATATTATTGCTATTTACAATAATATTGTCAGCTCATGCTGGTTTTTGAAAACATTAAATAAAATAAGCAATATTAAGTACCATGTACATTAATTGTTCAAATAATTTTAGTGGGACAAGGATTCATTAAGGTTAGGTAAAAGCTAATATTATGAAAGGAAAATAAGTTAAAATAAAAATCTATTTGATTACACCTCGTATAATACTTTTAGAAAATTGTCTAGAAATTTTATTCTTAAATGTGGCTTTAAAAGTAAATATAAAAGTTCATCAGTAAAATTATTTCAATTACAAGTAACAAATCTTACGTCAGCAATTTTAAAATTTTCTTAACACATATAAATTCACGAATCAATGGCAAACAAGGTTCAATATAAAAATGTAAAATCATGCCTACAAGAAATTAATGGGCATGGTAGCATTAAAATCTTAAGGGTTACAGTTGAACTAATGTAAAAGATATATTATCGACGCCACTAAGACGGGTGATATGACCTCATAGACGGGGGAAAAACGAGCGGAACCCGTGAGAAAAATTATCAAGCAGGGACAGTAGTCGTACAGATACTCGTAAGATAGGTGGTGTTACGAAGTAATTAGTTTTTTTCGGTAGTGCCTTATCTGTTTTAGGAAATTAAAAATTCCTCTATCGAAGATCTAACGTACCTGCCATTGCATTAGGCATCGAGGTAGAATCTCCAAATGAATTGGGATAACCAATTCGATAGAAAAGTGGCCACAGTTCATTTAATTATCATCCTACCCGTGGGGACTATCAATCCAAAAATTATAGAATAAGAGGCGTCTTCCGGGTAAAGAGTGCTACTCCACTTGCGTTTATTTTTTTGTTTTCCCTGCATCTGGTAAAGAAGGCTACCTTTCATCTGTCTGCACCTTCAGACAATTGTTACCGTCGCTCAACAACCCAGCTTTTCTAGAAAGTAACGTAAATTCAGATAAAGGACGCTGTGCCCGTTTTATATAATTAGGAAACGAATGAGTTACAGACTTTACGTAAGTGTATATTCGTTGAGTCAAAATTATTTGATCTGCAAACTCTAAATTTATACTTTTAATTGTTAAAAGGTTATTGTCATTGAACTTACTATTTGTACCTTAATAAGTTAGATTTGTAAATATTATCATATACTGGGTACCCACAAAATCTTATGTCTATGTATATTTTGAATATTGTTTAATGGCGTTAACGTGATCGAGATTTGTTCATTATCAGTTAGCTTTAAATAATTGCTTCCAGCTGTAGAAATAACTGAATTTTGTTCCTAAAATTTTAGTCATATTTAACCACTTGAATAATTGTTGAATTTGTTTTTATAATGTGTACCTTTCCGTGCAAGTTAATTATATAAAGGTGTTCTTGTGCTAAATTACAGTTATTATTTCACCAACATAAGCCTTACTCATAATTGTAATTAAAAAGTGCACGTACAGTAGGTTAAAGAGCAATCCAGTAATTTTCAGTAACAAAAGTCATAAATCATTTGTTTCTAACTAAATATAACTTTCTTGAAAATCTAAAGTTCGGTTAGCTTAATTCCTAACGATATACAGGGTGTTCAGTTCTAAAATATGTCCTTGGCTAATTCACTTAATGCAAACTACACCCTAAATTTGCGAGTAACATCAAATAATCATTGAAGCTCTTGCAAACATTTTGCATTGGTTTTCATATATAGGGCGTACTAAAAGATTCATAGTAATTTTCTTTGCTCTCATAAGTAAAAGTAGTTCCGGATCAATTAAGCATAAATAGGGGGCTTCACTCTCAATTTTATAATACAGCCAGCACTCCACGATATACAGGAACCTCATAAAAAGTGAGCACAATTAGTTTAGTATATCTTCTCTTTCAGTGTTTATCCCGTATATGCAGTACAATTAGAGTGTCTGTCTACACTCCAAAGGTAGGTCACTAACATCTTGACCTGTTTTCACGAACATTACCTAGTAGCAGTATAGACATGAGTATAGTGGCGTCCACCTTTTATCGATTTTGTCTTGACTTAACAGTGTTTAGACTCGCAAGTACCGATGGATCACGCCTCGCTCCACTGTAGCTTTGCCAACCGAGGCTAAACACGTGATTTTATTTGCCGCATGCGTTATTGTCGGTTTATCTTGCCAGAATATAATGAGTTAAATTAATGTTAGGAAGTGGTATAATACATTTAAAGAAGATAAAGAGGAAATTCGTGGCGAAATAGGGAGCAGTCGACCATCAGTCGTCACCAAGCTTAGAAAGATGAAAATTGAAGCACTCCTTTGAGAAGATCAACGTTTATTACTCGATGAGTTGCACAAATTGTGACTTGAGGTCTCAAGAATTGTTATGCATGAAATGATCGCAGGATAATTGAGGTACAGAATTCTGAAACAGCTAGCCAACGAACAAAAAATAAACGTAATATTTGTGTTCAATAATTTCTGGAACGTATGCACTCGAAGGAGATGATTTTCTAGATTTTACTGAAATAAAAAGGCAATCAATGCAATGGCGTTGAAATTCAGCACCAGCTTCCAAAAAATTCAAAACCGAACGATCGACCTAAAAATTATGGAACCGTAAGGGAATTTTCCTTATAGATTTTTTTGTCTCAAGTGGAAACCCTAAAATATCTTCGTCCAGTGACTTAAAATAGAAGGACAAGAGTGCTGATGAAAGCTGGGTATTTACTGCACGACAACGCTCGTCCCTACAAAGCATATAAAACGGTTGAACTTTTGATATCATTTGTTTGGGATGCAGCCCTGAGATCGACCTTTCCGATTATCATCTGTTCACCAATTTAAGACTTCATGACTGGACAACGCTTTCCATCTGATGAAGAATTTAAAAATGCAGTGTTGGAATGGAAAGAACAGTTGTAAGTTCTATGAGGTAGGTATCAAGTAGCATGTTCCCAGGCTCACCAAATGTGTAAACGTAAACGGCTACTATGTCGATAAATAGTTTAACATGTACCGTAACTACTAAGTTTTAAAAAAATAAATGGATTTTCGATTTTTAAAACATAACAGACTATTAATTTCCGCATATTCATCGTAAATGGTAAGAAGTAGTTAAAAGCATAAGCTAGACCGGCATCAGTGTGCAGAACTGTTCGAGAACTGAAATCTTCAATAGTTTAACTTACAGTATTGACATTTGTTATCCTAGTGACATATGACAAGTAATAGGTTTCTTTAAAAGGAATGTAATAAATTTGCGTAAAATTTAATATTAATGAAGAAACTTGGTGAGAATTTCCAATTTGGACAGTCTTTGGAATTTTCATAGTCTAGTATAACTAAATGACTCAAAACCTAGTTTCCCAAAATATTTATTGTTTATATTAAACCTACATATGCTTCGGTCATTAAATTAAAAGAGCATCATATATTTTAAACGTGTAACATGGAACAAGTAAAATTTAAAATATCTAAAATATAGTACTTTAATAAGAAGCTTACTATAAATCACAGTCTATTTATTAATTTCATGATAATAATTGCAATTAAAAACATACTTATTTTAAATAAATCGTAATTTATAACAATTTCTATCCCATATTCGTTTCTATTGAAATGAACAAGTCGGACGGTTTTTCATATCCATGAAAATCAAAATAAATCTATCTTTGCTTACACTTACGTAACTAATTTATGAATTTACAGTTCCCAGGGTATCCTTTGATTACCCTTGTATTCTAGATATACCCCTTGGAAACCTGCCAGCTACACAGAGCAAAATTCACAAGTATACGAAACGGAATGATTATTATTTGCATTGGTTGAAACGAGGTGGGTATAGAACCGTGATATAATTTGGTGGACTAGTTGCAATTGTGCATGAATCAAAGGAATACGTTTTATTAAATTATTGTTGTTGCACAAACAAATAAGATTCTCAAAAGATGCATCCGAATTTGATGCGATTAAAACAAATAGAATCAAAATGCATTTATTATGTTTTAAATTGCGACCGACAAAAATGCAATAAATACCTTTGGGGTTTTAACTTTATTCCTAAGTTTATAACATTATTTGTACAAATTAACTAAAATAATTCCATTTATTGATGTGCATATGACGTATACAACAGGGCTATTACTGAGTAATGATGACGCTGAATGTCCCAAATAGGCAACCCAATTTACACTTTGATAGGTCGCTAGTCCAATACAAAAACATATATACCTGATTTGTCATATTTGCAACTGTCAATAATTAAGTTAATTAAGTTGTAATATTTAAACTACTACGAGTATAATAAACTACTAATAAAATTGGTATTCATCTTTGTTAAAGAAAATTTTTTAATAAAGCATAAAATAGCAGGATATAAAATGAAAACGAAATTAACCGTAAAAAAATCAATAAAAATGTTAATTATCTATTAAATAAATGTCGACCTCTGACTGTTACGCAGGCTGCAATTATGTTAAAAAACGATCGTTGTACATGTCGCAATGTTTCTGGTTCTATTGACCTACACGATTCTGTAATCCTTTCATTTAAATCATCAACATTAGCAACCGGAGCTAAAAACACTTCATGTTTTAGCACACCCCAAAGGAAAAAATCTAAAGGACTGATATTGGGACTTCATGGCGGCCATAGATTAATCGAACCCTTTCATATGCATCTATTTTCAAATTCAGTTGATAAAAATTGCCGGAAGTTTTGATGAAAAAGAGGTGGTGCACCATCTAACTGGTACCACAAATTTTGGCGTGTGTGAAGGTTGCAAAAAAATTAAAAATATTTGTCCATTTAACACCCCTGGAAAGAAGTAAGGGCCAATAATACTGTCTCCTAAAATTCCACACCATACATTTAAGGAATAAATTGTTCGAAGGTGTGCTACTCGCGTCCACTTTGGATTTTCTTGGGCGTAATAATGAGAATTATGCCTATTAATACAACCGTTATTTGTAATGTTGCTTCATCTGAAACCATACATTTGCTTAAAAAATCAGGGTCGTCTTGTAACGTTTATACAAACC
>JAHWXV010067912.1:0-17069 GCA_024586415.1 Phrixothrix hirtus | reverse complement strand
AGCATACAAAGGTAGTTAGGATCTCATATACAAATTTTCATTTATTTAGGACTATCAGTTTCATAGTTAATGGTAAGACTACTTCCGGTTACTCGTTTTACGGCCATTTTTCTGAGAAACCGTCTTAATTATATGAAAGGGTATTAAATCTCTAAGAAATATAATAAACTTGAAAAAATCGTTATAGCCGATTTCGAGAAAATCGCGAAAAACCAAAAAATGACAAAAATAAAGTGGCACTTCCGGTTATTGGATGTTAGTGAAATTTTTGCAGTCGCGTGCGAGGATGGATACAAACTCAAATATAAAATTTCGTTTATCTATGACTTTTCGTTTTTAATTTTTAAAAACATGATTTTCAGATTCAGGGGACCAGAAAACGTGTATTTCCACTAAAATTTCGACATCGAAAATTTTAGACAAAAACAATACTTTATCTATAGTATATTTCATATAGGTAAGAGAAAGTAAAAAGGAAATAATTTTATAGAATTCAGCGTTTCGGTGGCCTTTTCATTATTCACTCGCTTTTGCTTTAAGAAGTCAAACGTACAAAATTTATTATGCCTGATAAATGGTTGTATCATGGACCAGTGCCACTGAATGAAAAAGAACTAAAAAATTTAAAAGTTTTGGCCAAAAAGTACGTGCCAGCTGTGGACCTATCGTAATACAAAGACATTTTTAGGGATAAAAATAACTAAGAAGGTGAATCAGATTTATTTAACAGAAGATGACGTCATATATAAATCCGACTCTTCGTTTATGTAAAAGTCACAATTTTAAGTTTCTTGATGTACTTATTACATGTCAGCTTTAGTATATTATTACGCAGGAAGTTTGTAAAAAAAACTCCCTAGCTTTAATGTGTCCTAGAATCTGTACAAAGTGACATACACTATTCTAGTTTGTGGTGTTTGATCGATCACCTGTCCAAGTTTTGCTCCCGTAAATGCGAGAATTCAGTATCTGCAGTTGGCAGGCCTGCTTGACCTTGAGAATAACTGCTCCAGTGCTCAGTTCAGTTCAGACGTTCAGTGCAGTGCAATGGCTACTCCGCCATAGAAGGCGCAATGTGTTATTAGGCTTGTGCAAACTGAGTCTGTTAAAACAGTGCAAGTGCAACGTAATTTTATACGTCAGTATGGTGGTGAACCACCTACAGCAGAAACTATCCGTAATTGGCTAAAGTCTTTCAAAGAAACCGGTAGTGTTTTAAAAGCGAAATCGCCAGGTAGATCAAGAACTTCTGAAGCTACTGTTGAACAGATCCGTGTTTCGTGTGTTCGAAGCCCAACTGCTACGTTGGTGAATACATGGCGAGAAGTAGAATATCGTCTCAACGTGTGTAGGGCAACAAATGGATCCCACGTTGAAGTTTACTAACATTAAAAAAAACTTGAAGGTAGTCTCTTTCATTGTATGTACTCATTTATGTAGTTTTCAATTAATTTCACCATTAAATTTATACATAAAACAAGGGAGTTTTTTTTTCAAACACCCTGTATATTTCGTTTTATATCAAATATGCAGCACTTATTAAATCATACAATCTTTGCTTTAAATTATTTCAACCATGATCCCATTATCTTCCCAATTTCCAACATTGTATAACATTTAACAATAATATAACCTATTATCTAAATTTTTTTGAAGAATTTGGAGGCGGCTTTTTTAAAATTTGAAACCATTTTGAAATTTTAAAAAATTTTTCAATACAACTCATAATATGTAGTTGATATTAGACAGCACAAGACCCACGTCCCACTTTTAACATTATGAAGGGGGAGCGTCATATCAAAACCGATTTTCGTTTTTCTGTTTGTTTTTTGGCGGGAAATATGTCTCATGTTTGGTATAGAAATAATCAAGAGTAACTAGCCGGTTCCAAGGAATTTTCATATGTGAAGTATGTCACTAGATTTAGAGGGAAATTTGAAATATACCTAACAGACAAAATTGTGAAATCACAGTCGTCAATACAACTACGAAGCTTGCAAGCACGGATTACTGATGTATCTATGTGGTTTTCAGCCCATCGTAAAGGAACTCGCAATTTCAATTTACCAAAGAAACAATAGGTCACGTGCGGGAACACTACATAAACTAGGATATTTGATACGCCTAATTTTTAAATCACGCCCCCCGAGCACTTTAATAGGAACTACTTTTTTAATCCGCGGGGTAGTTATACAAATCTGATACGTGAATGGGATGTTACAAGATCGCAGCCGAAGAAGCGCGTCGAAGATTCACGATGTGCACATGTTTAGTTTGTACATGCGCAATCATCCATCATCGCGGAGTATAAAAGGGAGTCGCAATGGAATTTCCTTTCAGTTTACTGATGTTTCTCGTATTTTTCAGATCTCCAAATTTTAACAAAGCACGCTGTATGTAATAAGTGCAATAAAATATTTTCCAGAAATGATGCATTCTAAAACATGCGGAAGTGGTCGAAACATTGCTTGCAATATTTGCAACATACAATTTAGCCGTTTAGATAACTTGAAGCGGCATATTACTAAACAACACAAATCACAACAAGTATGTGACATATGCAGAAAAAGCTTCTCGAGCGGTGTGGAACTATTTGCACAGATACATAGTAACCACAGCAACAATGAAGATGTTCCTCCACCAGCAAAGAAGATAAAATTGTCTAACATCAGCGATCAGCCGAAGATCCAATCCGAAGGTACGTGATGTAATCCATGTGGAGACAGATATACGACAGTTAAAAAATATCTGGAGCATTTAAGATCTCCAAAACATTTAACAGCCATTTCTTGAACAATGAACATATTAATAACAATGAATATGAATATGCCATTAACGCATGGAATACTTGTAAGTGTCGAAATTTAAAAGACTACTCTAATTTATATTTTAAAATCGACGTGCTACTGTTACACAATGTATTTGAACAATTGAGGAATCTATGTCTTCACAAATAACAGTTTGTGGGAAAACAATGGAAAATGTCTATAAACGCGAAGATTTAAAATTGGTTAACTATTGGGAAGATATTGGGGAAAGACGCGGTACCGATAGCCTTATAGCGAAACGTAACATGCAGAATGTTTCAGTATTTATTGAGAATTTGGTAGCGATACGATTAGAAGGATTAAAAGTCACATACAACAATCCAATTTGTGGGATTTTCAGTATTAGAGCTATCGAAATTTTTCATGTATGACTTTTATTATGATTTCATTAAACCAAATTACTAAGACCGCGAAACCCTATGCCATTGTGATACCGACAGTTCCATATTACTTATTGAAACTACTGATTTATATGAAGAAATACTCAACAATATTGAACGATTCGACACCAGCAACTATAAACCAAACAATTTATATAAAATTCCTCTAGAAAACAAAGCAGTTCTAGGACTTATGAAAGACAAAGCAGCAGGCCGTATTTTATATGAAATTATAGCTCTTCGTCGAAAAATGTATGAATATCCAACATATGATCATCGTATCGATTGGGCGAAGAAAGCAAAAGGTGTGAAAAGGTGTGTAGTAAATCGAGACATATCTGGAGATGACTATAGGGAGTGCTTAAATGCAAACGCGTCATTATTTGTAAAACAGAATATTTTCAGGACATGTAAACATGAAACATATACTATTAACGAAAACAAAATTGCTCTTAGTGCAAATGATGATAAGCGATTTATGTGTTCTGATGGATGTAGCACATTAGCTTGGGGACACCAACTAATTAATGATTAATGAAATAATTATTGAATTTTATATAATATATAAATATATATCCAAAGAGTTTAAATGTAGTTGTACATTTATTCTTTTAGTATTAATATTCATGCAAATGCACTGTAAACTGAAATAAATTGTATAGCAATAACTAGTCTAATCGCTTACACTGTGAACTATTTTATTCGGCGAAACGTAATCACTATTTATTTGTAATCAGCACCATATTTTACTTCATTATCGCCTAACTTTATAGAGACGTCTAAGCTTTATTGTTAAACTACTTTGTTTATTAGGTAGTGAAATAGCAAAAGTAGATATTTTTTTCTATTTGGTAATTAAATCAACGAATTACATAAATTACGTATCACTCGCCTTATGATTATTTATAGGAGATTATACTTAGCAAATTTATCGCTAATTAGGTAAACAATGTATCAGATAATTTATATTTTTAACAATTTGTACTGCCAAGTTGAATAATATACAAAAACATTTCTCGAATTTCGTCTTTTATTTAGAAATAGCTAAGGACTTAATACGTAAATATCAAGTATAGGCAAAAACAACATTAAATATTCACAATTTATGCGTACAATCATATTACTGACGGATGTAACAGTCACATAATAACAAATTCAACACAATAAAAGAACTGTAGTCAAGATCTGCGGTTGACATCTACGGTCGTGATCTGTGGTCGAGGTCGGCAGTCGTGATCTGCGGTCAAGGTCCGCGGTCGGCATCTGATACATAATGACGGTGATACTTGAGATGTGTATGATATTTATGCGACGTTTGGATATTTATTGAATTATTCAAATTTTTTTTTAAACAGAACTATCGCCGACGTATCAACAGTAACTAACTTTGACCCAACATATTTTAATTTAGTCTACAATCTATCAACTTTTTGCATCACGTGTATAGTGTAGAATTTTGCCATTGTTCATATTATCAACAGACATAACGGTATACTTTTATTAACACGTTAACAGGGTTATTGATTAACTATTAATTTTTGTGAATTTATTAGTTAATTTGGCTATCATATGCAATAGTTATAAACTGTAGTTATAAAAGATTTGATATGTTAAGCAGGATACATCTGAATTATCCCCACAATTCCAAGTTAGAGCAAAATGTAACGAGTGTATAAACATAAATATACAAGGAAATCAAAATATCTGTTGTGAAATTGGAATGTCACACATAAGGCATCCAAGCATACGCAATACTTAGAAAATCGAAAAATTATCTGAAAAATCGGATTTATCATAAATAATTACATTCAAATTGATATGCCACATATGTATATTAAAACTAAGTGCAACTGTATCGCCATAAAGGCCCAATATAATTCACAAAGATTAATAATTAATCAATCCCCTTATTAATGTGTTAATAAAAGTATACCGTTATGTCTGTTGATAATATGAAGAATGGCAAAATTCTACACTATACACGTGAAGCAAAAAGTTGATACATTGTAGACTAAATTAAAATATGTTGGGTCAAAGTTAGTTACTGTTGATACGTCGGCGATAGTTCCGTTTTAGAAAAAAAAATTGAATAATTCAATAAATATCCAAACGTCGCATAAATATACACATCTCAAGTATAACCGTCATATGTATCAGATGTCGACCGCGGACCTTGACCGCAAATCACGACTGCCGACTTCGACCGCAGATCTGACTACAGTTTTTATATTATGTTGAATTTATTATTATGTGCTGTTACATCCGTCAGGAATATGATTATACGTATAAATTGTGAATATTTAATGTTGTTTTTGCCTATACATGATATTTACGTATGTACATATATTGTATTAAGTCCTTAGCTATTTCTAAATAAAAGACGAAATTCGAGAAATGTTTTTGTGTATTATTCAACTTAACAGTACAAATTGTTAAAAATATTAATTATATGATACATTGTTTACCTAATAAGTGATAAATTTGCTAAGTATAATCTCATATAAATAATCATAAGGCGAGTGATATGTAATTTATGTAATTCGTTGATTTAGTAAATGAATACTAGCACGTTTAATTACCAAATATAAAAAAACTTTTGCTATTTCATTACCTAATAAACAAAATAGTTTAACAATAAAGCTTAGACGTCTCTATAAAGTTATGGTGCTGATTACAAATAAATAGTGATTACGTTTCGCCGAATAAAATAGTTAACAGTATAAGCGATTAGACTAGTTATTGCTATACAATTTAATTCAGTTTACAATGCATATGCATGAATATTAATACTAAAAGAATAAATGTACAACTACATTTAAACTCTTTCGATATATATTTATATAAAATTCAATAATTATTTCATTAATTAGTATATAATTGGTGTCCCCAAGCTAATGTGCTACATCCATCAGAACACATAAATCGCTTATCATCATTTGCACAAAGAGCAATTTTGTTTTCGTTAATCCTACGTTTCATGTTTATATATCCTGAAAATATTGCATGTGCTGTTCTTCCGCATTAAGTTTATCCACAGGAAGCACTATCTTTAAGTCACTGTTATATATTTTCTTAATAGCTTCACAAAGTTTCTCTATAAATATCTTTGGACAGTCTTCTCCCGTCTGTTTCATATTTACTCACGGTATCTTCATATGAACACCTGATGTAATAACCAAAGCTGTATGGAACATGAAGGTAAGCTTTATTCGCATAACTTTTGTGCGTACGCGGGGACTTGTTTGAATTGGCCGCTGAAGAGATTCGAAGGCTGCATAAACAACGAATGGAATTGAACTTTAAAATATTTCCTGGAACTAAGTCACCGGTTTTGTTTAGCTTCATGTCCTTTGTAGGCTTGACTGTGTAAACTGTATTACAGTCATTAGTTTTATGTAAAGATAATGAAGATTCTTTAGGGAAGAAGGTTAAAAACATCTATCACATAAGATATTTTCCCATCATGCTTTGAAACTTGAGAACTAATAAGACGTGAAATGTCTTTGATCCATACATAGTGCCCTTTAATGCCGTCTTCAATGTATAACAAATTGTTTTTGCTGAACAGCTTTTGTATAATATAATGGACCCACAATATTATAGTTTTTACTTTCAGAATTAAATTTTAATACATGCAAATTTACACTGATATTGTTATTTTCAAATTTATAAATGTCTCTTAGTTTCATTGGAAATTCAACGCCAGTTGTGTTAATCACTTCTGAATAATGTGGATATGATGATATACGATCGGTGTTTTTAGATACAGGATATATTGCTGACGTCACCGTCCACGCAGAACATGGATTATCTGAATTTTTAACATTTGTTTTGGGAATTCAATGTATGAGGAGCCTCTGATTGGTGTATACTTATCAATGTTACTTTCAAGACGGGAAATACAGTTTAAAGCGCATCCGCTATCCCTTTCGTGAAACGCTTCACTTTTTAAATCCGCAAAAATTTACACTGTAATTAGAAATTTAGGAATTTAGTCAAAAATAGCTAAATATTAACAAAAAAGTATAATATAGCGACAGTGTATTTAAAAAGCTAAAAAAGCACCTCTTCCATCTCTCTTGCTTATTTAGGGGATGAACAATCACTATAACAAAAGCTGGCGTTGGTGCGATTTTAGGCGATTTTTGTTACCTTCATATGGCCATATTTCCAAAACAAGTTGATACAAATCAATGAAATTTGGTATTTTTCTTAGTACATGTGTCAAATTTCATCAAAATGTGAGATGCTGCGGTTAAAACTTTATCAAGTGTTGACTGGACAAGGAATGAGCCTATTTTCTTCACGAGGACTGGTTTACGTAAAGTCCACATTATTGATCGAGTCAAATATTAATCAAGTAAATACGAGACTAGTTCAGTAAGTCAAGTGCAAATGCAAGAGATGGCACCCGCAGAACAAAATCAATATTGTTTGGTTGAAATACATTCCCCCAGATGCCAATTTTCAAGAACAAACTGCCGATTAATTTGGTTCTGACAGCCATTCAAAATAAATAACTTGTATTAGTTTCGATCGACGGGAAAACGTGATTTTCCCGTTCTCTATATTTCTTGTTAATTGTGAGCGAACATTTAATTTCTTCATCCTTCTTCCGTTGACGATATACAATGGTAACAATACGCACGACACTCATTAAGAAATGTTCAAATTTTGGCCAGTTTTAAAATCAATATAACTTAATCTAACACTTACCCCCTCCAGAATAACACCGGTTATCTGTCATCCCCCCAAGTTCTGTGGCGCCCCATTCGAACCTGCAATAATATAAAATTTAAATTAATATAACAATCCTAAATACTGTAAAAACTAAAAGTGGTGTCGGCTATGCCGCATTAAAGTGTAAAAATTCACTTTTTGACGTCATACGACATATGCAGTATAGCGATCTCCGTGTAAAGTAGTCTCTTCTAATGCAGTGTTTTCGATACAAGTGCGCTGTCCACCCCAGAGATCGAGGGTCGCAAATGTTACAGCGCACGAGCAGGAATAACATTTTTTGTATCCGTTCAGGCATATTTAGAAATTTTGAGGTTATTTGTGACGATGTCACATTAGGTATTAAGCCGTAATGTTTATATACCATTTTTTTCGTTATATATTTTAAAAAACAAATACCAAAAATATTTTGAACTTTTCATAACAATTAAAAATTTAAATTTGGTATACGTCTATTTACTAATAAAATATTTTTGGTAATCCATCATTTCGGGTTACACCGGAAATTAACCTCGACACAATGGGAAATTTGTCAAGTTATCTTGCTGATTCTCTTGATGCTGTGGTACCGATATTGTTAATATTTTAAGTTTCTTTTCATAATTCATGGATGATAAGTGCAACAAAGAGGGAAAGTTAACGATGCGGGGCATGCTATAAGACATTGAATTGTATGAATGGAAAGGTACAGAAATATTAACAAATCTTCAAGCAGGTCAATACACTATTTTTAGCGTACACTGTTGTAAAATATGTACACACACTATAAGGTATAGTAAAAATAACTCAAGATTTTTTTCATATTAAAAGTTACATATCTATTTTACAATAATTTTTATAATTTATGACCTTATACAAATTGTTTTATGTAGGCGCCACCAATAAATAACTTATTTCATGTTGTATTAAGGTCTTATCTAACAATGTAAATAGTTGAGCGCCTTGAAACCATTTTCTTTAATTTATAAAATTTATTATTTGTTATTATTTATTTAAATTGTCAAATTCATTAATTTTACTTTTATTTTGAATTTAAAAATTTAAATATGTCTTTAAATTTTATATATTTTGTGTTATATCCCACTTATCTTTGGAATTTGCTGTAAATAATGGCAACAATAAAAAGCACAGTTGTATTTATGCTAAAAATAGACATGAAAATTATACATTTAAATACGAGAGTTTGTGCTGCAACTTAATCCTTCAAAACGAATCAAAAATTGAAATTTTACATTACTTTAATATTTTGTTACCAAAATAAAATCCAGGGTCGTTTACTCTAACTGGTTCCTTAAACCCTCATTATAGTTGATTATCTAAACAAATCATAAATCGTCACTCTTGCATAAAGTTATTTACATAACAGAATATGGGTCAGCAACGGGAAAATGATTTCAATTCAATGTTGCCGGAGTGCAAAATCTTTAATTTGAGATATCTCGCTAATGAGTGACGTTAGCGAAAAAAGTTCTACCACATTTTCTGCTCTATTTTCGATTTCCTACCACATGCTACAAGAACGTAGGCTATATTTTTTTTAGTACTTCTATTAGTGCAACCGTAAGCGGCATATACAACCATGATTTGTGTTAATTTACAAAGAAATATCTTTATTACATCAAACACAATAATAGAAACTTTGACAACTTGACAGTTTACCGATGAACTAACCAAAATGGCGTCAACCGGAGGTGGTGTTTCTACGCTGGCTACATAAATTTACAACAGTTTGAATGGGAGGGGCGTTTCCTTAGTATTCTTTACTCGTAGATTATTATATTGTTCATTGGAAAATTATTATATTCACAATCATGTGGTAGTGTACTACTTTCTAACTTTTTAGAGGTTCGAGAGTGAATAATTGTTTACCGTTTTACTTTCACACGGCAAATGCATAGCAACAATCGTTATTTTAGATTTACTATGTGTATTATAATCGCACTTGTTATCGATGACAGCAAGTGTCAAAAAATTGATGAACGCTCGTCATTAATTTTATGAGATAATGTCAACTTTTGAAGGGTATTTTGATTGATTGTGAATAAAATAGAATACAAACCTCGGCGGAAGTATCATTTCTCTCTCGAAAAATAGTTCACCTCGGCCTTACGGCCTCGGCGAACTATTCTTTCTCTCGAAAGAAATCAGATACTTTCCGCCTCGGTTAGTGATATACTACTCTACGTAAACTGATTCCCTTTACCTCTTAATCGTTTCCGAGAACAGAGTTATTTTATACACAATAGTGGAATTTTTAATAATGTCCATTTTTTAAAGTTACCTGTAACGTTGTAGCATTCCTAATTGACCAAAGCTTTATCGAAATATCGGCAGTAATATTCTAAAATGAAGCAAATGAAACCGACGATTTCGGCAAAAAATTTTTTGATTTGCAACTACATCAAAATCAACGCATATATAAAACCAATTATAATATATTTGTTACTAAATAACTACAATGAGCTAAAATTGCTAATACCCGCATTTAAAGCAAAATTTGCATTATTTAATCAATTTTTACTTTTTTGTAAATATCCTCCCATAACTAATAACATTAAGAAATTACGATGAAGGTACATTTTCTAAATTAAAATATTCAATCCTGCAAAGCGTGCATCGTGATAACAAATTGCTAATACATGCAACGGCTTTTAAATCAAGACTTGGCATTACTTGCTCAATTTTATTCTAGCAATTTTAACGGCTATGAAAACATCTTTCCTTAACTAAGTTAAAAAAATTACGATGAAGGTATTTTTCTAAATTACAATATTAAGCCAATAAGGGCGCGCATCGTGTTAACAGATTACTGCTAATACATGCAATGCCATTTAAAGCAAGATTTGGGATTGTTTGCCCACTTTTCAGGATAAAGTATTTTCATTTAGAACATTTTTTTAATATGTTATTAGTTAACAGAGGATGTTTACAAAAACGTAAAATATGCCATAATAAAATTGGGAAAACAGTGCCAAATCTTGTTTTAAATGACGTTGCGTCTATTAGCGATTTATTATCACAATGCCCACCTTTCGGGATTAAATATTTTAATTCACAAAAATACCTTCGTCGTAATTTTTTAATATTTATTAGTTACAGGAGGTATTTACATAAGGTAAACATTGCTAGAATTAAATTGGGCTAACAAAATGTCAAATTTTGCTTTGAACGACGTTGTGGGTATCAGCATTCGGTTATCACGATGCGCGGTCTTCGTGGTTATATATTTTAATTTAGAAAAATACCTGCATTGTAATTTTTTAATATGTTATTAGTTAAGTGAAGGTATTTACATAATAGACGTAAAAATTGCTAGAATTGGACAAACAATGCCAAATCTTGCGTTAAATGACGTAGCGGGTATTACCAATATGTTATCGCGATGCGCGCTGCGCATGGCTAAATATTTTAATTTAAAAAAGTGGCATTATCGTAATTTTTTAATATGTTATTAGTTAAGGGAGGATATTTACAAAGCATAAAATTGCTACAATAAAAGCCAGCAAACAATGCCAAATCTTGCTTTAAATCGCGTTGTGTGTATTAGCAATCTGTTATCATGGTTAAATATTTTAATTTAGAAAAATACCTTCATGGTAATTTTTAAATATATTATTAGCCAAGGGTAGATATTTACAAAAAAGTAAAAACTGCTGGAATAAAATTAGGCAAACAATGCAAAATGTTGTTTTAAATTACGTTGTGCGTTTGCCAGAGTGGTAATAATTTGACTGTTATTACTGCATAAATTAGATAAGTTTTATAGCTAATTGTAGTTCTTTTGTAACAAATGTATTATAATTGGTTTTATATATGTGTTAGTTTCGATACAGTTGCAAATCAAAAGTTACGAATGATATCTATTGCTAACCTCACGTCGGTAATATTTTATTTGAATACATTTGAATCAACTACTACAGATTTTGAATTTTTAACATTTTCAGGAACTTCAGAATATATTTAATGAAAGGGTTACATGAAAAACCCTATAATCGCCTTAATAACATCAAAATTTTCCATAGATTTGCGATTATTTGGGCATAACATAAAATTATTTATTGAAATCCATCATTAATAATTCGTCTTAAGGACGGTTGGTGGCAATTGACGATCTACAGCGATGCAATATATTCAATTAAGCAGTTAATAATGCGCAACATAATTTAACGGACATCTTGTATCGGTTAAATTTAGATTTATAATCTTTTCGTTTACTAATACAAATTAATTATTATTTTAGTGAACCTCGTATGTACGTTGTTAAATTGTTGGGCATATAAATTGAAATTCATGTTTTATTTTTAATTTAGCGTCGGTTGTATATACATAATTTATTTCCAGTCGCTACGAAAATTCCTTTGCTACAAATTCGTTTCATTATTAATTATCAATTAATCTGTTATAGAACATTCTGTATTTTAAAATCTTATACAAAAAATAATGCTGCGATTTAACGCATTCGAAATAAATCAAAAGCTCTTGCTGAAATTGGACAAACAAGGTTTATCGACACTTTTTCTATGTTATCAGTTAAAGCCGCATGTGCATGTGTTCGAAGCACGACTCGATTCTTTGTTTATACTAATCGCTCTGTGCATAAACGGCTGGTTTTTCTTTGTGCTCCTGTAACATCTAACCACCGGTATGGATTTCGTCGATCATTTTAATTAGCACAACTGGTAATTGTTTTGTATTTATTAGTTTACCGCTGGGAACTACGTTCTGCCAGGCGTTGATATTAAGATGCTGCAACCGTATGGATGTTGACTGCTGATTACTCCAAGCCTCAAAATAAGGTCGTACATTTATGTTTTTATCCCGTTTCATTATGCCGCTCCACCTGCAGCTCACGGTGAACGTCGTTTACTCAACTTAATAATTACTTTCCATAAATAAGCTACAATGCATTTGGCTATTAACTTCGTTCAATTTTTATCAAGTTATTTTCGCCACATATGAAGTCCTACCTACGTTTTAACTTGTAGCTTAGAACAAATGTAATATTTAATCACATAGATTACAATATATTAAAGTTGTACTACTCACTGTAAAGTAGTGCTGTCTAGTTCATAATTAATTTAATTTGATTTTGCTATTTATTTTAAATGTTACAAACTTTACTTTGCAATCTTTTTAATTAGTTTTAAGATCCGGTTATTTGAGTGGATATACATGGCATATGCTTGGTTTATTCTCGAGAACAAACCGTCGCTAATGGACCATCGGTCTAATTGTTTTTAGGAAAGATCCGTTTTATTACTTTCGCTGATAATGAATTATGACTTTGTAACGCTCTGCTTCTCATATAATTTGCCCCTTTTCATTCACTCGCCTCCAAGTAAGACGTGGTTACTATTTAAATTCGTATGTTACCGTTTAATATACGAGGTACCTTCGTTTAATTATTATATTTTGCGTTAGCCTTAATCCTCAAAAGGCAAATTCAGTAACTTTTGCTTGATGCGTCCCTTTGAGGACATAAATTTACTGTTGTACTAACAGTACTTAATCCTCATTATTGATTTGCAATAATTTTTTTTATTTGTTGATTTCGCCAGTTTGGTGAAATAAATACTGTTGTTATCTATCTGTTTTGTTTTATTTTTAACGAACAGCATTACGTCCCTCTTTTTCAGCTAGGTGGAACTTCTAGCTACTGGATCAATGGTACACATTGAGAAAATTTAAGGTAAAGTAAGTACACCACACGCCTTGTCGTTCAGGTGTGTGCTGCTTCTGCGATTCTGCGAACGACTGGCGCCCATTCCTTTTCTTTTACTTTGTTGGAAGATGGCCTACGTTGTGCTAACCCCAACCTCTCTTCGGCATCAAATGAACTAGCTGGTACGACCGAATTCTGCGGCGTTGAGAGTAGACTCACAGTAAAAGTTCTGCGTCGTAATCAGTTAATGAAAAAGTGGCGGTGCACGATCGTCCTAAGGACGGTATGTGACAAATAATATACTACAACGATATAAGGTATTAAATTGAATAATTAATAATTCGCAACAAAACTTAACGGACATCGCTTAATAAGGAAGTAGAGGTGTATTACCCTCTTAAGGACAATTGGTGGCAAGTAAGGATCTACTGCGATATAATGTATTCAACCGAGTAATTAATAATTCGCAACAAAATTTAAAGGACGTCGCTTCATGAAAAAATGGTGGTGCACGATCCTATCGATAAGTGGCAAGTAACGACATATACTGGTATAATGTATTCAATTTAGTAATTAATAACGCGTAACAAAATTTAACGGACATTGCTTAGTAAAAAAGTGGGGGTGTTCTATCGTTTTAATGACGGTTGGTAGCAAATAACGATCTATAGCGACATAATTTGTTTAATTCAATAGTTAATGAGAAATGAGACATGAAAAAAATGAGAAAATTTAATATAAATTATTTATATTGAAAGAGTAGTGCATAAATTAAGTAATATGGCTCAAATTGCCTAATTGTCGACAGAAACTTAGTTAAATGCGAAGAAGTATGAGATAATCTACGATAAACTGCGAATTTAGTTGTGAATCTGCATGACTGTTTGGCTCGTCTAATTTCCTGCAGTATTTAATAGTTTCCCTTACATCTTAATAAATCATAAAAATATGATGTAATGCATAAAGCTTTGCATTTAAAGAGGTTTTCACTCAAGCGT
Organism: Phrixothrix hirtus; assembly: GCA_024586415.1. Taxonomy (NCBI): domain Eukaryota; kingdom Metazoa; phylum Arthropoda; class Insecta; order Coleoptera; family Phengodidae; genus Phrixothrix; species Phrixothrix hirtus. The sequence goes on along the minus strand of JAHWXV010067912.1, from coordinate 2,461 downwards.
GTACCGAACCTTCAGTAGCTTAGCTGGTAAAGTGCTTGGGATCTGTCCAAAAGTTGCGGGTTCGATCCCCGCCCAAGGGAAATTTTTCTAAACATGCAAATATGCTAAATATGATTATCTCATATTTCTTCGCATTCAAAATATGGAATAAAATAATAAAGTGGGGTTGTACTATCCTCGTAAGAACGGGTGGTGGCAACAAAGTATTTACAGCAATATAATTCAATTCGATAATTAATAATTCTTAATAAAATTAGTAAAAAATTGGGGGCGAACTACTTCCTTTATGGACTAGAATGAAAAATCTACTGCCTCTCTTAAATGTCATATATAACGATATTTGGCAATATACATACTGCGAAATAAATTTTGTGAGCAGTGTTGCTACATCCAAAACCGTGGCTGCCTGCACACCGGTGAACATATTTCTTAGTTATAACTACATTTGATTTCAAATTATTCGGAAGTACAAAATATAATGTACCTAGGGACTAAAGTGCCTTTTAACCCCACGAGAGATTATGGCTCTCGCTTTCGTCCGAGAAGTAAACTTTACTTTAGTTTTTTGATGTATGTATAATGTACTATCTTCTACTTGTTAATATTGAAGTGTGCTGTTTACACATCAATTGCAGTGGTTGAAATTTCATTTTAGTCACTTGAGGTTGAAATTGGCGACTATCAATTGTTATAAACACATGCAATACAAAATAGCATGCCATAAAGTATTTTTCTATAAAAATCAACCTTAAAACATAATTGAACTGTAAATGCGTAATTCATTAATTGGGGACTGTTTACTCAATAGAATTCCATCAATTTATTTCAAAATTTTGCAGGAAAAATAGTATATGTAACGCGTGTAAGAAGGCATTTCATCTGTCCAAGCATTTTTTTTACTAGCTGGACGGGTACGTGATCTCGCTCGGAAAAACGCTCTCGCAGTTGAAACGCAATTTATTCCATAATATGCAAGTACTAATTTTCCACTATCAATAGTGAAAGTTAAGAACTATGTATCTGTTACTATCATCGACAAGTTAATATTTCCATGACACTGCCGGTTGCCAAGGAAATAATTAAAATTATTTCCCTTGGGAATCAGTGTACGGCAGCGTCATTAACATTTCTCCACTATTACGACAAAGATGGCGACTCATTACTGGATCAGATCGTAACGGGAGACGAGACGTGGGTTAAACATGTGAACTGCGAGACCAAATTGCAGTCTAAGGAGTGAGGGCACGAAAATTCCCCAAAAAGGCTGAAAAAATACATGCAAACCTTGTCTACAAGGAAAAAATTATGGCAACCGTTTTTTGGGACAGGAAAGGCGTGCTTCTTATTGATTTCCTTGAGCGTGGAACAACAACAAACTCTAAGAGGTATTTTGCCAAACTTTGCAAAATTTAAGAAGAGCAATTCATAACAAGCGTAGAGGAAAGTTGAGTTCAAAAACTTAGTTTTTTCACGATAACGCCCGACCACACACGGCAAATCGCACCCGACAAATCCTTGACGATTTTCAGTGGGAGGTTTTTCATCATCAACCGTACAGTCATGCGTTTATTTTGCAGTGGTGCAGTAACCATCTTGAATTAATTAAGATAAATTTAAAATTTTAAAACAATTTACAAAAGTTAGTGGTTGCTAAATTTTTAAGTATATGTTTTTAGCTCGCATATACTATTCTATAATTTTGTATGGAAAAAGTTGATTTTTAAAGCATGTGTATTGGACACGTGTGCGGTAAAGAACGACAGTGAGATGCGTTCGAGGCTTTTTAGCGGAGCCGCCAGGCAAAGGCGGTCTCCTCATTTCGTTTGCAAATAATTAATTGCGAGATATAGTTTAATTATTTTGTTTTCTTGTGCGAATAAGCAGCGATTCTGTTGCAAATGTGCGGAATAAAGTTTCCGTCGAAGTGTTTTCGTGGTAGTGCCACGCACGAATAGAAGATTATTTTTGATAGGATATCTTGTTCATTCCTAGATGATCACAAGTAAGACAGTAGCCGATTTAGTTTAATTGTTATCATGCATATTTTGAAAGATGTAAATTTTTGGAACAATACAATAATGTTTTATCTGGACCGCACATGGTAAATTTTTTAATTATTTGCTTTGAAAATTCAGCTATAATTATTTCAATGTTTTCGTCAATATAAATAATAAATTCTGCACACCTGATAGTCAATTCAGGGACGGCAATAATATTTTAACCTACAGTGAGGAAATCTGCATTTCCATCAGCTTACATGCCATAAGGTATCTTTAACGTCTTCAGAGTACCGGTTGTATCCGGAGGCTAATATCGTTGCTGTTACTGCTAGAGATGCTAAAATCTTCATGAATTAAATGGATTTCGCCTTCGATAAATTACGTTTACCCGTGAATAAAGTTTTACAGTTATAAAACATTTGTTTATTTAAATATAAACGTACCTGTGCATAATTAAATCT
>JAHWXV010067904.1:0-10086 GCA_024586415.1 Phrixothrix hirtus | reverse complement strand
AATAGATATGTCGTATTACCTAACTAGACTTTTATTTTTGAACGTAGAATAAGTTAATTGTTAATACTTTGTATTTCAGGGGATATGTGTTAATTAAGGTTCCTCCCCCTGTGACCACGACCTTAATTGATAGTAATATTTGGAGCCCTAATAAAAGGCAACCCCGGGACAAATTAACTAAAGCCCACGGAGCTGTTTGTATTTGTTCCGAGGAATAGTTCCACATTTTGAGTGGCTCATCTGGAACAGTGCCCCCCCCCCTATATCTCGAATCCTTGTACGCGTTCCTAGCGTTTTCCCTTAGAGCGCGGACGGTGCTGGTGTAATTTAACAGGGACCCTCTCTACTTCGATGAGCTGGCGGGACATCAGTACTGCTGTTGGGCGTAACGCCTAACGCGCTTGTGACGATGTCTATTAAATCATAACGAAATATGACCCGTGTTGACTGCACCCATTGGCTTTTGAATAAGAAACTACCTAATTACACCCAAATTAGATTATCAAATTATCTGTTTATCTAGAGTCGGCAGTTAGAATTGCCAGATGACTTCTTATGCCGGAGACGATACGTTTAAAAGAACCGGAAGCTGCATTCACCTGGGCAATAATAAATAAGCTTCCCTGGAGCTTTGGATTGCAAGCAAGAATTAAACTAAATTCTACTAAGAAGAAAAACCCATCTGTACATATTTCTTTATTCCCTAAATCAATGTAAAAATCTGAGAGTTCTTCACATTTGAAATGATGAAGTAACAAATCTTGCCTCCTAATTTCCACAATAAAATAATAAAAGACACTAATTGTTTCATATAAATAAAATGGATTACTTTCGGTACAAAAGTTATGCTTAACTCAGCATAACGCCGGACCCTAGAAATAATTTTTCCTGTGGAAAATTAGAAGGATGTACATTATACAGAGTGGGGCGTGGAAACCTCCTGTTTTGAAAATGAAATAAAACACACTACACGTTTCATTCAACTTTATTATTATCTTCCGTCTACCACACAACATTAGAAATTTGAATTTACACAGTTTTAAACACAGTGTCTTTTAAATGTCGCCCTCTATTGTTAATCCACTGATTCAGTTGATTTCTAAAGTTTTGAATAACCTTTTCAAGTATATCGACCGGAATATTGTAAATTTCGGCTCGGATGTTGTTACGTAGGTCTTCCAGGGTGTTGGGATGATCTTTGTAAACTATAGACTTGAGATAACCCCACAGGAAGTAATTAGGAGGGGCTAAATCAGGCAAACGCGCAGGCCAGTTTACGTTCCCTCGCAGAGAGATCAGTCGTTCGGGGAAGATTGCTCTCAAAATACCCATGAAAACCCTAGAGGTGTGGGCTGTGGCCCTATCTTGTTGAAACCCCACGTTGTCAAGATCGTATTCTTGGAGAGGTAACAGCACAACCGTTTTCTTGAAAAAAGTATGGTCCAATGATCCCTACGCTTGATATGGCACACCGTACCGTGACACGATCCGAATGAAGGGGCCTCTCATAAAGTTATTTGGGATTTGTTGCACTCCAATACCGCATGTTCTGTTTATTCATACAGTCACTTAGGTGAAAATGTGCCTCGTCAGAGAAGAACACAACTGCGTCATTCGGCAAGGTGTCAAGTAACTTCTCACATGATGTTTGTCGGGTTACATAATCCTGCTCCGTCAGTTGTCGAACCCCAACCATTTTGTACGGGTGAAAATGGAGCTCGCAGTGAAGAATTCGACAAAGAGAATGGGATGACATCCTAAGGGCAATTGCTTGTTTACGCGCAGAACGCTTGGGTGACTGTAGAATGGACACACGAAGTCTTTCCACATTTTTAGGTGTTCTAACAGTCTTCGGAGGTCTTTTCCTTTCTTTGGAGATACTACCCGTTTCTCTGAAGGCATCCACCCACATTAAAATACATTTCCGATCAGGAACACGGCCTCGCGGAGGAATATCGAAGTGACGACAAAAGGCACGTTGCATTGCAATCACTGACGGACCGTTAGAGAAATACGCCTCCACGGCAAAAGCGCGCTGCTGCCTCGACCAAAGCATGTTTGCAACTGAAACGGGCGGGAACACAATATCCCACTTCGCCCCTTCCACTAAACCTCTACCCCCGCCGCGCCCCCACGAACTACACTGCAACATATTCAAAACAGGAAGTTTCCACGGCCCACCTTGTATATTTAAATTCAAAACTGGCTCATCACGCCCTCTAGAAATGCTTGACAGAAATCACCTACTTAAAATACAAATTTCCCAGAACAAAACTTAATTCAATTCACACAGCAAATTTAAATTGAATTTATTCAAGAACGATCGACATAATAAAATTGAATATCCTCTTTCTTAAGATAAGCATATAGCAACTGAGTGCGTAAAATTGATGCATTACATTAAAGTTTATAGTGAATAAAAGCTAAAAATGGTGACAATCAAAAGCTATTAAATTGCAAAAGATTTTCTTATATACCGACAATGGAAATATAAACGATATGACGGTGTTTGTCGTAACCCATCCTACAAAAACAAAAAAAAGAAACGAAACTTCGCGATAATGAACAGAATAATGTGGGTTGGGAGGTTAAGAAGAAAAAACATTCGCTAAATAAAGATTTCCAAGAAAGGAAATAACGAACGCTTGAATGCGGAAGAGAAAAATATAGCATGGATACTTATTAATTAAAATACTTATTCCAGGAAGAAACTAAAACTAAAAGCCATGTTTTGGGAATATCCTATCCTACACCACAATCAGAATCTTCAACCATTCGGCTTGGAAAGAATAAAGAACGAAAATCAGAAAAAGAATTACCAAACAAGTGGACAAAAGTTGTCATTCTCTGAAAAACAACTACCTGGGAAAATACCCACCAGAAAAATTTAGATTATCTAACGAAAAAGAAAATATAACTAAAAGGAACCCACCAGACCGTACCCATTCCACCAGCCCCATTGGTTTCAGCAATGGTTATGGCGACCGAAACCCTTTAGGCCCGGGGGCAAAGAAGAAAAGAGAAGCAATTGGCTGGAACACAGCACACGTTCCATATGACGCCGAGCTGAAGGCCAGCCGATAACCCCTGCCGTTTAAATGCGTAACGCAAAAACTCCATGAGAAGTAAACACTTTCTCGAAAATAAAACAAAAGAAGGACAAGCAAAAAGAAATGAAAATGTGCAAAAAGGAAAGAAAAAGAAAACAATCCCAAAAAAGTAATGTAAATAAGAAACAAAAAGTTCGTTAAAAAAGTGGAGTTGAAAAGAAGTTCACAATTTTAAGCATTTTCTTATTGGACAATCGTAAAAACTTCTGAAAATGTTTTGTCTTGAATGATCTTTGAATTACTGAATTACCATTTTCAACCCGGTACGGCACAAACATAGAACAATGTAGCATATTCATTACAAATTCAAAATTTGAAAAGCATGCGCCCTGGGTTATCGAATTACGATTTTTGGCACAATACGGCATACACATGAGACAATCAATAAAAATACAGAAATCGAAAAGTGCGGTGCTAACTTCACACATAATTCGCTTTCTGAATATCTGAGGAAAAGATCGCTTGCGATATTCCAACTATACTCGCTACGATGGATGAGTATGTATTAAACGTTACTTTTTTCGGCCGGTAGATGCGCATGAGACAGGAGCGTTATTTTGTAATACCGTTCCTCTGGTAATACCCAGAATCGATTATTAGAAATATTTTAAGCATTCTGTGCTATCTTGTATAATATCATAAAATGAATGAGTAGAGAGCGCTAAATATTATAAACAATCTAGTGAATTTATTACTGTAATGTTTCTCCATAGCAAGAAGAACCAGATGCCAACCAAAGGTGTGTATTTCTACAAAGTATTCGGAAAAATATAGATCTTCACATGTACGATAAAAACGCAATTAAAGATAGAGCTCGAAACTGTATGTTAATCTGAACGACCTTAGTTGTTTATTATACTATTCGACTACCGTAATCGTTGTTTAATTTGTTATATGGATTACCGTGTTAATGGCTCATAATGATTATTAATAAATACTAGATGTTATTCAAAACAAATGTGAGTCAACTTTAAAGACACATTTATATATTAATAAAGAATTTAAACAAATATTTCGTTTAAACTGGCTTTAAAATATTTTTATCTACATATGTATTAATCCTATGATATGAAAAATTATTTAAGATCCTTTTATTCAAAATTTCAGTAGAAAACAATAATTTTAGTATTTGCGTTTACATCATAAAAAATCGTAAAAAATGATTATTGAAATAGATCTTTTAAAGATATCTATAATAACGCTTATATTTTAACCACAGATTCTATTAAAACGACTCTTTATCAAGAGTCGAACAATATGAATAGTTTCATTTATGTATTATACAAAATTTAGTGCATTGTTCCGTGCTGAAATCCCGCTACGGCACGGACAGCTTATTATCGGGTAAGTCGAATGTGCTACCACGCCAATTACAGTGGAGTTGGGTTGTGAGTGACGATAATAAAACATTCGATCACCGTCTAATCGAAAATTGTGGGCATCACATCACAGGATTTGGCGAACACGTTGTATATAAGTTATTAAATACTCTTACCTTTGGAATGAAATCAGGAGTACACACAGGATACACAGCGCTGAATACTAGACAAGCCAAACTCAAGTGTTGCTGTAATTAACATAATTCGGCAAATTCATAAACAAGGGGTAGTCCTTTTGACGTCTCCTGTATATAAGTGGCAATAATTGTTACAATGATACTAAATAATTCTGAATGCCCATGAAATGCACTTAAATTCACTATTTTAAATCAAATGGTAGGATTTTTTTGAACCCATCCTGTATGTGAACACAGTTAAATTGAAGTTAAATAGCAGAAAGGGAATTTATAGTTTTCCCCTCGTATATCGATATTAATTATTGACTGTAAATTTAGAAAACAATTTAGAAAATTGATACGTTTATGCAAAATAATCAAACGATGTGTGAAAACATACAGGAAAGTATATACGCAACAAATCATAAACACAACAATGGTTACAAATTAAACTAGGTTTTTAATCATCAGAAAATTAGCATCAAGATGCTGCAAGGTCAAGGTGCACAGAATCAAAAAGATATACAACGAGGAAGCTGTTCGTTAATCCCGTAATACATGTGCTTTAAAAATTACGTATGCTATGGCAAGGTGAGCTTATTTGTCTTTTGAGTTTATTGTATCTAAACAATGGTTTATTTAAAATTAACAACAGATAATTAATTGGTCTTGATAAATTTAAAGATAGTCTTTCCATGATGTTGGTAAATAAAGGCATGATTTGAAACAAAAAAATGTACTTCACGCACAGACCGCGCAATAGGTGACGATATTTAAAAGATTTTGTTCAAAACCTCTTAATTCAATTAAGTTAAAATTAAATTAATTAAAAATTAAAATGTTTTTAACATGAAAAACACAAGTAAACCAAAAAGTCATGATTTACTTGGGTTTTTCAAAATATTAGTAATTAGTAACGTATTCAAACAACATAATAGTTAGATAAGATCCAAAAGCAATAAGTTTAAAACCTAATACTTCCTGTGTAGAATAAAAAGGATCACGTTTCTAAAATAATGAAATGACGACAGAAATACGAGAAGAATTTCAAGATACGCAAAGACGATTTGTCAATTTCAGTAAGCGTAGTAACAATCCCTGCTACATGAAAAGTTGATAAAAAGACACGCAGAGCTAAAAACTCTCATTTACTTCGAGTAATGTTAATGAAGTAACCGAAGTGCAAGGGTTAGTGATCGTGAAACTCTAATTCAACAACGCCAAAGGTAACAATTATCCATAAGTTCAGTCCAATAAATAAAATCGTAACAAATATATATTACGAATCATTATAAAGAGTTCGTAACTTTCGAAGTCACAAGTCGATTTGAGATCGCTAAGAGTAAGAATTTAATAAGTAAATTATCCGAAGAAGATTTAATTCTAAATAAGAATTAAGCAAAATCTCGAAGAATCTAAAATCACGACCAAGACAAATTTTAATAACAATCGTTAAAATCCTTTTATTTTACAAACAATTTAAAACGCATTAGTACGTGTGACATTGACTAAACGTGATTCACGTAGTTGGGGTAGTTTCATTAATGAAGTTCTTGAATAGAAATTCTTTGATTATAAATATACAAATATTTCAACTTAACCTACTTTTAGGCAGTCATTAGTATAAATCCGGACAAGGAGTTTATTATATATTAGAATAACTGTCAAATTTAAAATAGTACCAGTGATTTATTTTCTACAATTTATACCATTGAAATTTAATTGTTTATGTGAATTATTTCTATTTAAATGTTTTTTTACAATATAAGTATTTATTCATTTATTGAATATGGTGTTAAGGTAATTTGACCCACGACAAATTTAAAATTTTTAAATAGAGCTTACAAGGTAATTATTTGTAAGTTCATAAAAAACAAGTAAGTAGTTGTTCTTATTTGTGTGAAATTGATAATGGCGACACTCGCGTCTACTATAAATAAATTTCCTAACCCTGAACTAGAGCAAGTAACGAACAATTTGAACAAAGGCAATATTGTGTTGCATTGAGAAGTCAGATATTCTGGGTATTTCTGTTGAAAGTTAATATTTAAGGTGAATTGGCGAATTATAGCCGGATATAACAGTAAAGTCGGACTAGGCCACCAAACTTAAATATGCCACAGGAACAGAGTATCTTTAAATACTTTACTTACTTACTTACTCGAAATTCCTAGTGCGCTAGCTTCTACATTTTAATGATTGGGAACCCAAAGCGAGCGGTTCTAATTTTCCATGCAATTAGACAGCCCAAATGCGGATTTGTTGACTCATTATTTAATTGGAAAAACATGCACTACTGTCTACAATCTTCGAGGAGGACCACTAACATAAGTAATTTCACGTAGTTATTTACTTTTTACGCTTTTAATTCGGAAATACGAAAACAAAGAAAAGGTGGTCCGCGTGGGTACATCTATTACTATCTTAACTTAACTTAACCTGCCCTGTGTAGAAATTCTTGGTGGCGAGAGTTCCGTCTTTCTTACGAGAATCCTTTTTTTTTAATTTTCTCTCTCTTACAGTACGTGTATTTTATCACACAACTCAATAGGCGGACCAGTGGGTCAACCTTGCACAGGTTTAAAAATAAATGTATGCTGTCATATCCTAGGAATGAATATATATTAATATAACTTTGTCGCAATTTTTAAACGAAAGCACTTTATCTTAATGCAATGTTTAGTAATTTTTAACGTCATTTATAATTTTCTTATATTAATAATTATATAGATTTAAATATACAGTGTTATTAAATGATTGCAACTTTCCCAAAGTGAATTTAAAGTATAAAAGAAATTTTTATAAATCGTTTCATAATAAACAACTTTAAACGAAAACAAGTTTTGAGCAATTAAGCCCATAACTAAAATGTATACAATTTAATGGAGAATAAAAAAGTGTTTTATGAAAAGATTGAATTAAAACTTGATTTGATATCAGTAACATCAAATTTTATAGCCAACTTACGGTAACTTATTTACAGCGCAATTATAGTATCCAAAAAAGGAAAAACCGTCCACATGTTTGTGGAATAACTAAAGGTGCGCTTTATTTCTCAAGAGAAGATAAAATTTCCCCATAAGTCTTAATTTTTATAATTAATTAATCAATATTAAATTTATAGGAAGAGAAACAAATTTAAATACATAATTTTAAAAATATGTTGCAATTTTTATACAGGGTTGCTTGGAAATAGTTTCAGTAATTTTAACCATGTATTCTTTAGGTCCTATATACTTACAAAAAATAATAAAAAAGTTAAACAGTATTAATTTTAAAAATATGTTGCAATTTTTATACAGAGTTGCTTTGAAATAGTTTCAGTAATTTTAACCACGTATTCTTTAGGTCCTATATACTTACAAAAAATAATAAAAAAGTTAAACAGTATTAATTAAGGCACAATCGAATTTAGGAAATTATTGTAAAACTTTTTAAGAACCTCTGATTTGCAATATTTATAGTCAGAAGTTTCATCTCCGTTTGTAACGAAATCACGTGCGTTTATTCTAGTCTTACTCATGTTACACGTCATTCCAGTTCAATGTAGTCGGGCATCGCCGTGTATTGGTAAACATTCAGAGTAATTGAAATTGATAAAAAAAACTCGATTCTGTTATTAAATTAAATTTGGCTGCTTTTGTGGAAGTAAAATTTATCAAAAAATGGAGAAATCTTCGTTATTAAAATTATTACCGCTTGCAAGAGAAAATGGGTTTTATTTCATAGCATTAATTTGCTTTTCATTATTTCTAAATTAAAAACGTTATTAAAAAAAAATAAAACTACATTTTCTCTTGACCGGTTGTGCACTTCCTTAAAGTATTGAACAGTTTGTGTGCGTACGCTTTTACAACAAGAAAATAATGGTGGTAGCAAAAAATAATTAATATCTTCTAAATTATTGCAGCTATTTCTAAAGAATTCTTAGTGTCTATAAATTCATGCACACAGATTACATACGGCATGTTAACGTGTTTTTCACGCCAATACAAATAACATTAAATCACAATGTAATTTATTTTTAATTTTCATTTAAATAAGAAAATCCCATATCGTTGAAACTACCAGCTGTTATCAAAAGATAAAATGGGCCATGACTATTCTAAGGTCAAGTCTTAAGCAGAAATTGGTTGTTGAAAATCAATATCTCAGTTACGTGTCACGCTAACAAATAAAAATTAAATGACCTTCAGGTTAAGCACCCATTTATGTGAAATTCGATATGTTATTTTAATTTGTTATGTCAACAAATACGTAGTTTTCTTGAATGTATTACAGATTAATTAAGTGACCAATGCTAGCAGTTCCTAAAATGTTTTCATTTGTAAAATTTTTAAAAAAGGGCCTAATGGGATTTAATAATCTCAAAAATATCTCTCTTCTAATACGTGGAGTTGCCCATTTTCATTCAACAATAATTTCAAAACAACCCTGTAGTACTAACAGCTGATATTCCTTTTAGAAAAACATACTGAATTAACCCCATAAATCAATATACAGGGTGTAACAAAAGTGGCAAATCGTTATGTACAGGCGGCTTGTACAACTAAGAATAAGAAAAACTGTATATAGACATAAGTCTCACAATGGTTCATTACTGAATTATAGCTACTTGAGGTTTCCAATTTATTATTCAAAAAGTTAATAAAAATGCTGGGCTGGCTACAACTAAAAAAAATCTGGTGTGAGACAAAACACGAATTTCTCTTACGCACATAGATATGGAAATAGTGGCCAAAAATGATTATATTATTATTTACGTTTATTTTGAAAACGATAATTGTAACGGACACCCATCCAAGTTACTGGATACGCAAAACCCTGCTTAACCTCAAAGATTGTCCCTGACAACTCGCTTCAACGAATTTTTTTCAGGCAAAGCTCTAAGTTCACGGAAAAGGATGTCAAAGACATAAGAACCGTAGCAAGTTTAAAAAAAATTGTTCAAAATGTGTTCGAGAAAAACGCAAGAATAAAGTGGCACTTGTGGTCATTGGATTTCAATTAAATTCTCTACGCCTCATGTGCAGAAGATGAAAAACTTAAATGTAGAATTTAAAAAAAAATCGGTTTAGCCAATTTCGAAAAAATCCCCAGGAACCAAAAAATTATAAGAATAAAGTGGCACTTCCGGTCATTAGATTTTAACTGAATTCTTAGCATCTCATTCGTAGAAGATAAAAAATTTAAATGTAAAATTTGAAAAAAATGATTGGAGCCGCTTTCGAAAAAATCGCGAAAAACCAAAAAATGACAAGAGTAAAAAGCACTTCCGGTTATTGAATTTTAATGAAATTGTTGCAGTCGCGTGCAACGATGGATATAAACTTAAATATAAAATTTTGTTTACCTACACACACTCGCCCAAACACACGCGTATGCACACACACACGCACACGCACACGCACACGCACACGCACACGCACACGCACACGCACACGCACACGCACACGCACACGCACACGCACACGCACACGC
>JAHWXV010067900.1:0-10203 GCA_024586415.1 Phrixothrix hirtus | reverse complement strand
CACACGCTCTAGCTCACTCACACACACAGATACTCCTATCACACCCTCTCACTCGCTCTTACACTTATTTTATACACGCTAAAGGAAAACTGCAGGGGGACGGGAAACTCTACCTCGTCCCCCCCCCCAGACCCCATTACCCCTCACCGTGGGTTTATCTAGAACGTCACTTACTTCACTAGTGTTCGTGAATGATGAAGAGTTTAGTGATGATATGATCACTAGAAATTGTCGCTGGGTGTTTCTTGGCGTTAGGAAAACCGGATTCGCTCAATCTACCACCAACACTTAGGATTTCTTGGTCGTCCAGAAAGGAGAAGATACTGAGGAGTTTAGACTTGTTCTTAATTGGTTTATTATGAGATAACTGATGGATTTCCTCATGAAAGGATTCTTCTTGAGACAATCTCACAAAGACCTTCAAGGAAATCTGCAATTCGTTAAGAGTGAGAAAACCAAATTGACGCTGATCAGCTGATTTTCTACTATTGAATATGAAACGATGTACATAACCAATGCACGCTCTTAAACGTTGGAAATTTGAAAATCTTTAAAACTGAACGCCACTAGCGTACAGAACTGACAGGCTTGTGGCTGTTGTACGAATTTCAGGAATAGTGTCCATGACAATATTCGAAGAAGGCCAAAATGTTTTCGGTTGTTTTAACCAAGAAGGACCTTCCCACCAAATGTGGTGAAAATCAAGGACAAAGGCATGAGTCCGCGGGATATAAGATCCGCAGGGTACTCCTTACCAGATGCGTGACGCCAATGGTATGGATTTGTAATATCCTAAATCTCGGATACACGATTACTTAACAATATCCGTAAGAGATGGGGTGAGGTTTGTAACCAAGAGAGAACAATGGCCGAATCACTCAAGAATACACAATCATCAAGTCTTAGGTCGAAATTTTTCAATATGTGTAGTATCAAACGAGCTAAAATCAATACTCCGCACAATTCTAATTTTGGAATCGTCAAGAATTTTACAGGAGCTTCCTTGGACTTAGCGCAGAGTAAACTTACTTGAATAGTACCTTGAACGTCTATGGAGCGCAGGTAAACGCATGCTCCGTACGCCCTATCTCAACTGTCTGAGAATCAGTGAATCTCGCTATTTATGCAATTTTGACATAACACTCTACGAGGAATCTTCATGTAGTTCAAGAAACGTAATTCATTTTTGAATGCTTTGCACTAGGATTGTAGGTCTGTTGGAAGAGGCTCATCTCACGACAGGTTTTGAACCCACAACTGTTGTATAATGATCTTTTCAGTAATCATACATGGACCTAATAAACCGAGAGGGTCGAAAGTTTGTGATATGCAAGATAAAATCAATCGTTTCGTGACTATAGATTCTAGTTTGCCAGAACTAACATTAAAAACGAACATATCTCTTTGTCTTGATCAACCTAAACCTAATATCCTTAACTTGGTATCGCTTCCTACTAACAGTGGTTCAGAAGGAAATTCTGAGCCGGATAATGACTCTAAAACGCTTAGAAAGTTATATTTCCATTTGCCCAATCTGAATCCTCGAGACTTTAAAATGTTGTTGTTTTGAATACAAAGTGTAGAATCTTGGGAAGGTGTATCTACCCCTGTCAATAGGTCGTCCGTAAAAGTCCAATTCGATAACGGAAGATGCTCTGGGAAAGGAGGATGGTTGATCTATAGCTAGTTCCTTTGAACATCTCCTGGCTAGATATGAAGCCGATTTTGTGCCATACGTCATTGCATTTAATTGAAAGGTTTGAACGTCATCGAATAAAGTGAAAGCGCCATATGATCCGTTATAGTGATCTTTGTTCTGGTGAAATGAAAACTTGACGCTAAATCTTTTCTATATCAGCAGCTACAACAATAGCGTGTTTTTTGAATCTAAGAATAATCGTGAAAAGATCTTGTTGAACTACGAGGTCTGTCACTTGGATATCGTTAAGAGGTATTCCCGAAGAAGTGACCTGTGACGCATTGAATACAACACGAAGACGAGTAGTTGAGCAGTCCTCTTTCAATACCACATGATGTGGTAGATAGTAATTGACTTGATCAGGCTTATCTGTATACTTTCATTCAACCGAAAAGAATTGTTTTTCAGCAGTAACTCTGGAATCACCTAAAGTGGAAAAATCATTTTTAAAGGGAATTTTGACTACGAACCTGCCGTGGAATTGGCGTTGTATTGTTTATTCGAAAAATGTCTTGCAATCGTGTTCCTCCTGAGATAAATGGTGATGATTATATGGCACCTCCTCTATTTCCCAAAACTTGACCAATTGATTATGAAGATAGTTAGATTTACTGAAGCTGCAAAAGGATTTGCCGTAACTCATGGGAAATGGAAGCGTTTCCGTCACGAACCAATACAATTTTGTTTTCTGTAGTGTAGTTTTATTTCTCCCTAAACTAATCTGTCCGGGACACAATAAACTCTAAAACACGTTCGCGCCTAGCATAAGCTCTATTTTGGTGGAGTTTTGTAATGAAGGATTTGCTAATCTGATGATAGATGGTATTTTGAGATTTGAAAATTTCGTCTGAATACCGGGAAGATAATTTGTAATTTTATCTAGTATCAAACAAGAAATAGTGATACAGAATGGACCGTTAAACGCCTGAATCTTAACTACGCCCTTAGATCTAACGTGACAAATTGAATTATTTATGCCACCAATCGAAATATTATGATCACTTGTAGCTAGACCTAAAAATTGACATGTCACGTGCAATAAAACTTGCCTGAGGACCAGTATCCAACAGGCAAGTAGACACTTCAGATGCACCATTTTTATTGAAAACCTTTACCATTGATGTAGACAATAGAACCTGAAAGTCTTGTGTGTCAAACGAAGACAATGACACTGCACGCTCGGAAGTATCAGATCTGACTGATTCGCCATGAAGTAAGGTATTGTGTTTTTGTCGGCACATTTTCCAAGAACCGTATTTACGATCCCTTGCAAAAAGCCCCCAATGTAAGCAATTGATACACAATTCTTTATGCTTGATCGCTTTCGATCTCTTCTGGTAATTTCGAGAAATCTGCGTAATTATAAATATTATGCTCATTGCGGCAATATAAACAAACTAATTTATTTAAATGAAAACTCCTTGTTGTCATCCCTTCCTTTGACTTATTAAATGATTGACGTTTTGGATCATTGATCGTGTCATCCAAAGTTTCTAATAAGTTTGCCTTACTTTTTAAAAACTTAATAAATTGATCTAAAGTAGGAATGTCATCATTTACTCTAAATTCTTCCCAATTGCGCATCATTTTGGGATCCAATTTATTGGCCGCTATATAAATGATAAGAATGTCTCATGATTCTGTAGGAAGTCCTATTTGGTTTAAGCACTTAGGATACTTTAAGATATTGTCAATCATTTTGCGAAATGCAAAAATTGACTCTTTAAGTGCAGGTTCTAAATTAAATAAAGCTTTTGTATGATTTCCTAGCAATAACCGAGTACTATCAAACCGCTTGCATAAACATTCCCATGCAACGTCATAATTTTGGGCAGTGAAATCTACAAATTTAATTGCTTCAGTTGCCCTACTCACAAGTGCTGACCTAAAATAATGTAGCTTTTGAATTTTATTAATTGACTCTTTATTATGAATTAGTGATTAATAAATATTTTTGAATTAGATCCATTCATTGGTACATACTCCAAACTTAGGAATTTGGGTTTGTGGCAGTCTAACGCTCACACATCAACGGATTGAAATCGACGTGTTACGGTGTTTTTATGTTTGGATTATTTAATTATATTACTTTTCGCAGACAATAAATCTAAAACTAGTTTTTACTTTTATAATCATCATATGTGAGAATCTTATTCTGGGATCTCTATAACAAATTTTTTACATTTATCTTATTCGCTTCTCATTTTTATGTCGCTGTGTTTATTAAACATAGAACAAGGCCTTTGTATTGCAGTAGGATTATTTTCCGTCATAAATAACGTTTATTGACTTTCTTCTAAAATTTAAAAATTATTATTACTTCAGTGACGGAACTCTTTGTTAAATTAATCTTTTGAATACACCCATAATCACACTGAGAATATTTGTAACGTGTTTTTTAACCATGATTTTGTAGACGCCTTATTATATTGCTTCAATCTGCTTTGATTTCCATACGAAAAGTTACTTCCATAGGTAAATCAGCGAAATGCCATACAATTAAGCGCTGAAACAAAATTCATCTCACTTCCAAAACTAGATAAGGGAATAAATTCTTTGTATTTTTGATTCCTTTATCGATGTAACAATAACAATGGTTGAAAAGTAAAAATCGAGTCACCGTTTTCAACAGAGTCTGAACATGCCTCAGTCACTCGTCTTGGTTTTCGTATCATAACCGTGAATGCTTTTCTAGCAGCAAAACTACCTATATTCCTTAGCAACGTGCTTATGTTATAATCGATAAACGAAGTTTTCAATGAAATACTCTGCATCGGAACGCAACTTTTCTATCTGAATATAAAATCCCAAGAATTAGGGGTTTGAAAATCAATTTTTATAACTATAAGCCATTATTGTAAATCAGATTTTTATAATTAACAATATTATAGCAAAGGTATTTTGTTTTAAGGAATAATACAAATGCTGAGGATTGTTGAAATAGTTCGCTTTAGAATTACACAAAAACATGTTTTTCAAATAATACCCGCGTTATTAGCAATTTTAATTAATAACAAATAATATGCCGTTATGTATACATTTAATGTTCTTGTAATGTTAATAAAATTATTGATGATATACCCAAAATAGGAATTATATTTTATATAGGTAAACTAGTAACGGAATTTGCAGATTTTGAATATGGCGTAGTATTAACGGTATTTATTATAACCAGAATGTTTAAAACGGAAAACGGAGTTCAATGGTATTTATTAATCACCTAATATATAATATTCAACAGTATACTATATACCAGTATATCCCCTATATACCGAGTGAGAAAGTTTATTTCTCAGGCGACAGCGGGAGAATCACTCTCACACGGGATTAAAATGCACTTCAGTCCTAAGATATATACATTGCTCCGAAAACATTAACATCAAATTGCATGATTCTGATATAGACAATTTATTCGATTTACCAATGTATGCTTTACGGAAAATGCAATTTAAATGTTAATTGCGAAGCGCTATAGTAACGCTTTCAGAAATATGTAATTTTTTGCACTATCGGGACTAGAAAGCTACATTTAGTCACTTGCTTTCATGACCAAAGCGACTTTATTAATTTCAAGGCATTAAAACTTTATTGTAGTTCCAGGGGAATTAAAGTACTTTAAATCCCATATAAACAAAGTAAATCCATTACAATAAAAATAATTAATCAATTAGAATAACGTATTGCTGAAAGGGTTATTATAGCGCTTCGCAAATAAACTTTTCATTCAGGAAATAAACCCTCTCTCCGGATTAAAAAAGGCGCTTTAGTCTCTTGGTATATAAATACAATTATTTTGTTAATTTCTTTTGTTACCATGGATTTACTTTGTTTATGCCGGATCTAAAGTACTTTATTGCATTGGAACTAGAATAAAGTTTTAATGCCTTGAGATCAAAAATGTCGCTTTAGTCACGGAAACAAATGACTAAATGTGGCGTTTTAGTCACGGAACTGCTAAAAATATGTAAACTGAATAATTGACTAAAAGGATGAATTAAAATGAATGGTATTCGGTATGCTGTGTCGCTATGATGTTCTTTCGGGTTTTATTGTTAGTAGGCAAGTAGACAATTTATTACTTTGGATGGCGTACGTTCTTTAAGACGTACGCCAGTGTTGTTTTAACCCTTTAAAGATCGCTGGGGATATCAAGAGTTACGATTTTTGACCTTATTATCGGCAGAAAATCCAACCGCCGAACAAACTCATCGTTGCTTTTATTTTCTATCTGTACTACTTTATTACAGCTGGTTCTAGTGTATTGCACGGATCTGGTAGCGACCATTATATGTTACGGGCCGCGTTAACGTCCCGGTTCCATATGATTCTGCAATTTTGATAAATTCAAAATCGGTGGGCAGAACGGTGACGTTTAGTGAAGGCTTTATCATCACTTCTATTGCTGCATCTATTTATAACGAGCGACAATGATGGTGGTAAAGGCATTCGTCGAAAGCATCGAGAGCAACAGCGAGTGGTGAGATATACATCCACCGAGATCACGTTACATTTGTTGCCACGCCTGTGAAAGACGCCTTCAATTCATGTATGGCTGGCTTCACTTTACCGCCGTACGAGACATTCTGATTGAGCGTCATATCTCCGAAACGACCTAGAACTTTTGATCCTTCTTTTCGCCATTATTAACAGTATCATCATCGTCGTTTAAAGTCAATAGTTTATGTGTTAGTTTATGGACGACCTTCCGATTTTGTTTGTGCGAGTACCATTTCAAGCGGCATAGCGTTTTCGTTTTGTAACACTTTTGGAAGTCTACAGATGTCAGTAACCAATACCAAATGTACGCCTCGTTCTCTTCGAACTGCCCGGAACATTTAGCGGTTATCTTGGAGGAGAAGCTCTTACAAATATCTAACAGCTGACGCTCGTGAGCGCCTACAAGCTTCGTACGACATCAACGACACGAACGTTCCTCATACCATGTCTGCTTGTACGCGCTCGTTCTTATCTAGATTTATGTGACAAGCCTCCATCTAACTGATTACTCCCGGATCTAGACCGAGAGATTTGGTATAGTCTCGCCAATCATAATCAGAAGTAGTACTAGTCGATGCGTATATGTTCGTTTTTTTATGATTTTTCTTCAATTCCGTCATCATCTTGATATGTCTATTCATATTTACGGAGCAATCTACACCGTTGGTGGTGAACGCAACGGTATAACTAGCACGTTCGTTATACGGTAGGACGTGAATCTCATCAGAGTTCTTACTTTTATTCACTCGTCCGTAACGTGGATGCCGCAAGTTGAAAAACCAACGCCAGACCAACGGCAGCGCGGCCATAACTACTTTAACGCTTATACCTTTCGGCAATGCGTTGCATTTACTCAGTAGCAGGGCTCTAGCGTTTCAGTGTATATTTTTAAGGCCGGGCAAATAAACGGGAAGCAGAGAAAACGATCTCTGACCTCTCGAGACCAGATAACGACCGATCTTGAAACTTAACGGTATCAGTGACCACCGCACCTTGTCTAAATCGACAAATTTGTGCCAATAATCGAAGCCGCAGAATACCTCTAGAAATTCTACGATTTCTCGGTGTCGAACTACATATAATCTGTTTGCGTTCAGACAAAAAAGTTCCTCGTACACCACGAGCTTCGGCCGAGTCTTTTCGTCCAGATAGCGACAGGCGAAATAGCGAACATCTCGTCCGTATAAATGAGCTAGAATACAATTCTTCATCGCCGTTTCATGCTGTACTGCCAACGAGTGTATGAGGAAGCTTCTGTGTGAACCGCCATAGTGACGAAACTGCATGCCGTTACGTTTGAGCAGTTCGAAATATTCAGAATCGAGCGCTACGCGTTCTTTCTTCTATCGCTTGTTCTGAAGATGATAATAAAAGTACAATAGATAATTGAAAGTGAACTCCTCGGGAAAATTTTCTTCGTGCAATCGGCGTGTTTAGTAATAGTCAACATAGAGAGACGCATCGATTGCCAGATCCGACAATTCGTCCACGTCTCATTCGATCTGCCGCTTGATCTTCTTGAAGCGCGAACAAAATCCGTTAAAACCCATCTTTATCGTATAAGACGTTTCATCACCGCCATCCTCCTCTCCCTCTGTGTTTGTCGTTACACCAAAACGTCTCTTTTGCGGTAAAATACTCTTCCAAGATTTGACTGACGGGACTCGCTGATGATCGAGACCTCCGCAAGTAAGACACAGTCTTTTTGCCGCCATATTATCTACAATCTAAATATATTACCCATTCAGATAAAAAGTTTAATTGTATTTAAAACGTATTGCATATTATAAATAAACAATCCATTATGGTGTGTCTTTTTTTACCTTATCGATTTACTATAATATTATAATATAAAGTAACTTTAAGGTCGAGTATGGTACGCAGCAATGGTAAAAATATATACCAGTAACCGTTAAAGGGTTAAATTAGGGTCTTTATTTCGTGTTCAGTATGGCGGAGGCGACTAAATTCAACGAGAACAAAGCGTTTTTAATAGCAAACTTAAGTATGTAAATAATGTGTCACTTTTTAATCAGTTGATAGGAAGCTAAAAGTTCTAAAACTTTTAATTAGTAGTAACTTACCTTGTATCCATTATGCTCAGAGTTTTTTTTGTATAGCGTTTCATTGTTCTTCATTCGTAAGTGCGCCTTTTCCTGGTTTTGTCTTGCAAAATCTATAAGTTTGTTGTAAAACACATCCTTCCGATTGAATTCTGTCGCTCCCGTCAAGTTGATAACATAAAATAAAAATTGGAATTTAAAACGACACTGTGGTAGGTGGGTTAAAACACAGGTACCATTTAGCTATTAAGCTGGTAAAGATGGAAAATACCAATTTTCTGGTCTTATTTTAATTGTTTATTGTTTTTTAACATTAACAATGTTTTTAGTATGCATTTGATTTTATAACGACCATGTGATCTTTGTAATATCGAATTCTTATAACTATAAAGGTTTATTTAAATGCAATGCTTGTCAATTACTATAAGGTAGACTATTGCGAAATTTATAATTATAATATCCAGATTTCTGTTTAATTTATGTGTTGTCTAAGCTTCATTATTTAATTTTCTGAAGATTTTTTTTTGTAATTTGTCTAAAGATTTTTATTTACAACTTAATAATAATAAATATTACTTTATTCCATTAAATAGTTTCGCCATTTTAGAGAATAAGGTTTTAACACAAACAAATTTAGGATCTACAAAGTCGACTTTATTTAAATTAAGAATTTTTTTTATATTGGGTAAGAATTTATATATAACAATCTGGTGTGAGACAACACACACATTTCTCTTACATATTTTAAATTTAATTTGACTTAATTGACGTTAGTTACTTTCCTATACACCTAAATTGTAAACTAAAATTAATTTAAAAGCATAAATAATTCATCCATTTATAATTTCCATTATACACGTACTAAGAGTTTTATAACAAAATTTTGAGCTCATTTAAAGCAAAAATAATTTATATATTTAAATTAAAAGTAACTAAGTATGTAAATAATGCACACAAATCCTTAAAATATTAATTTATTTTTATTTTGAGGACGATAATTGGAACGGTCACCTATCCAAGTTACTCGCCAGACAAAACCTTGCTTAACTCTGGAGATTTTTCTCAATAACTCATTTCAACGAACCTTCTCAGTGACACTGATAAGTTCATGTGATATGACATTATAGGCGCAAGAAACGTGGAAAGTTTAAAAATAGTCGTAAAAGCGGTTTTTGAAAAAATTGCAAAAAACATAAAAATCACAAGAAAACGTGGCACTTCCGGCCATTTGATTTTAACTAAATTCTTACAGAAAGTCCTAAGGTGGGGGTAAACTTACATGTAAAATTTTACTTTTCTACGACGTTTGGTTTTAGAGATATTCTGATAAATATGTACACACACACGCACACACACTCAGACACACACACGCACGCCCGCACGCACGCACGCACGCACACACGCACGCACTCACGCACGCGCCAGCGCACATGCCAGCGCACGCGCCCGCGTCTGCGCGCACGCTCCCGCGCCCGCCCGCACACACGCACGCTCCAGCGCCCTCACTCGCGCACCCACTCGCGCACGCATACATGTACGCACGCACAGTCGCGCGTGTGCACACGTACGCGCACGCGCGCCCAAAAGTGTACGCGCACGCGCACCCGCACTCGCAGTCGCTCACACACACGCACATGTACACGCCCACGCAGACGGACACGCACACGTACACGTGCATGTATACACGCGCACGCACACACGTACACGTTTTGAAATATTAGTGGAGTCCGTGCAGTAAGGTACTTGTGGTGCCAGCGATGCTGGGGCTGCTACAGATACCACGATAAGTTACTCTCTTTTAAAAATTCACACCAGTAGTCATACCCTCGAATTTAATTGTGTTGGACACAGAAAACATTTGTGGAAACCGTAGCCACAAATATTTTTGGACAAGTTATGTACACACTGCACCACTATTATAGTACTACAGGATCGAGTGTTACT
>JAHWXV010067894.1:0-14807 GCA_024586415.1 Phrixothrix hirtus | reverse complement strand
AATTTACTTATTTGCCTAGTTACTGTATTTAAAATTTTGAAACTAATTCTTTACTTGGCATGTATATATTCTTATTTCTGACATTAACCTTACTAATTTTATTTTATTCTAACGGATTAATAACTTCAGGTAACTTTTACCTCATTTTTGTTTTTGAATTTATGTGACATTATCTAAAATTTGGATTTAACATTCAATAAACTTCCCTTAGGTATAAATTGCATTTTTTCTGTAAGCGGTCGCTCAGGTATTTTTTTAATTTACGTGAATCACAGTACGTGACCAAATTGAACACAGCAATATATCGTAGGTCCCATCTCATCGTGATGGTTAGCACATTGAAACTCCCTACTGTCGGTCGAATTCTTCCAAGTTCAGCAAAATTTTAGCAGGTATGGCGGAATGGTCATATTAGTTGAAGGACATATATCGTAGGTCCCATCTCATCGTGATGTTTAGCACATTGAAACTCCCTACTGTCGGTCGAATTCTTCCAAGTTCAGCAAAATTTTAGCAGGTATGGCGGAATGGTCATATTAGTTGAAGCCAATAGGCCCGAATCCTTTACAGCTTAAGAGAATCACGAGAATTTATCAAAAAACTCCAGGCACTC
Organism: Phrixothrix hirtus; assembly: GCA_024586415.1. NCBI lineage: Eukaryota > Metazoa > Arthropoda > Insecta > Coleoptera > Phengodidae > Phrixothrix > Phrixothrix hirtus. Next base: position 14,194 of record JAHWXV010067894.1, on the reverse strand, counting down.
GCAACTAGTACAGTTATAAGAAGCAAGATTTGGACAAAGAGATGTTTTTCATATCAAAAGGCACGACTAAAGAAACAGATGGCTAAGGTGTGCGGAATTTTACGAAGTATTCTGGCAAATAGATATCACAGAAGTATTTCAAGGGTCTACTGACCGTTCTGAGGTAGCAGAGGACATAATTGTAGGGATTCTGGGTGATGGTGTCGATTGACCATTTTATTTAGCAAAGCCGGATAACAAGCTTGTAATAAACTAATATCTCGATAAAAAAGCAATCAACATTGTGATACTCAAGACCAACCTTTGGGAAACCATACAGTGGCAACGTTTTTGGAAAAAAAATCGTGTTATTTTGTATTTAGTATCGGGTATAAAAATATCACGACCATCAGTAGATGAAGGCGACGTGATGTTAAAAATCTTTTGAGAACATTCCACCTGTTTTGTCGTATTCTGCGAGTGAACACGTTTTCAATGACGAAATAAACGTCACGGGTAGTCTTGGCTTTAATACTTAGGAACTATGGGGGGGGTGGATGTGTATAACGCTTTCCGAAGACATCTGTTATGGTGGTATACTAAGCTTCAAAGCCAGCCGCAGTGGATGGTTTAATGCAACTTTTTTTGAGCATTGCTTCAAAACAGCTTCCTTTACACTTTTAGCGAGCAAAGGAACCGGGAGAGTAAACTTGGTTGGCGAATGAATTTGTTCCAAGCTGCAATAGAGTATGATAATTGCATTACCCCTAAGTTTCAATTTTCGTTCCAATGAAAGAACCGCGTGTTCAATTCATTATAGGTACATAGTGTAAAGAGATTCGATGTCCTGTCTTAATCCTGACAGAATAATTTCCAACAACACTAATAAACATTCTGAAGGTGCATGTTTAATGGAATATTGAACAGAATTGGCATAATTTTAGTCACTGAAATCGATTTATCCACTCCACAAGAGCTTTAAAAGGAATTCCTAGTGCAAATATGCAAAAGGTGTAAGTTTAACGCATGCTAAATACTAAACTTATTGAGCTGCTGAAGGTACACAGGGGATGCAGGTCCCAACGACTCGTTTATATTATAAATGTTTTCATGTTAAGATAGTGGATCGTTTTCCTTCAACATCTTACAAAGAGATCGAAATAGTTATCAACGTCTTATGACGTCATACGATTAGCCCGAATACGTAAATTTTCATCAGCTTTCCTTACATTCAACGAAGGATTGCATTTCTTGGATGATATATTAATAATGGTAAATTTATGCCGCCTCGTTCTGTAAAAATCAATCTTGAGCCTGAAATATGGAGAAACATTGTACTTGTGTTGAAAATAACTATTGTTTGCGATTTCAAAATGATAACTTCATTTAGAAAAGCTCTTTTAGTGACATGTGACATTCAAAAATTAATTAAAAGAACCATTTCCCGGTTCCCAAGAAAAGCATTACCACCGAAAGTATTTATTTACATGTTTCTTTAGGCACAAAAAATTTAGCCCCTTTCTATGTATTCGCATACTTAGGTTCAGCTATTAACTTCGTTAGAAAACTCCGGCCTTCATTGAAACAATTAAATTAGGGACACTGATTTCCGATTTGAATTATTTATTATTTTTTTTAAACAAATGAATTAAGAACTTTATAAAAATCGCTAAATTAAAACTCTTAACTTCAAGAGTAACATATTAATTCTTAAATACCGCAATAGCTATACTTTATTGATTTATTTTGTTTTGTAAAGTTATGACAATATAGAACGCTGGGTACCTACAAAAATTCGTGTTTTACGTATAAGTAGTGCAGATGCGTGATGTCGTTAATGTAAACAAGCTTCGCCTAGTATAATTTAATTTTAAATAATCGTTTCGGCCCGAGGGGGTGACCTAAATTTTGTATAATATGGGAATTTCGAATCTCTTTTACCTTAGTCAATGTTATATTGTGTTTATAATTTAAAGTATATCTTGATCAACTGTGAGTAGTACTGAACGTTATTATAAAACTGTCATTTCATTATATAAATGTGTTTGTGGTGAATTATTGTTATTATTTCGATACAGCCTATCTTACCTGAAAACTTAGGTATACAGTGTGCGCACAGTAAGCTTGAAACAGATCCAGTAATTTGCTAATAACATAAAAGTTACGTCATTTGTTTCAAGTCAAGTTAAAGCCTTCATAATAGTATATTTTTTTAATTAAATTGGTAAAAGTCTACAGAGTGGTCGAATTTACCTTCCATCCTTCTAACTATTCACCCTAAATCAAGAACATTCTAAATTTTTGCACCGCAACAATTAGGTCTGTACTTTAATTGAATTTTCGAATTTACTTTAATATACAGGGCGTATCCAAGATCTTCATAATTCCCTTCCTTTATAAGAATTAATGATAAATCTGGATCACTAACCTATGGAAAGAGAGCTTCGTCCCTCTTTCAACAGTAAGTTTAGCGTCATATACAGGAGCCGTCATAAGTAGTGAGCACTTACAATTTAGTATATTTCCTTTCAGTTATTTCCCGGATCTGCATTGCCATAGGAATATTTGTCTCCATTCTAAAGGTAGATCTCAACATCTTGACATACATGGTGTTTCTCCAAACATTACCTGGCTGCAGTATTGGACTCGAAAACAGTGGCGCCCACTTTTCCCGATTTTGATGTAACATTATAGTGTTAAACTTCTAAAGTACCATTGAACTCCTCCTCACTCCACTACAGCTTTTCTGGTAGTTGTTGAATACTCGTAAATTGCTTGTCAAATGCGTTATTTTTAATTCAGCCTATGGTATGGTTCAAATCATTAACAGCTTTTGTATGATCGTTAGCCTCTAAATTTAACCTACGCACTGTCAGATTTCGAAGATTAGAATAGTAGTGTGTACATCGTAATTAAAATTTCACTTATCTTAATTATTTCATCCAATTACTTTTACTTTCCTCGGTCATGCCGTTTACGGGGGCTTGATAGTTCTTCTACTGAAGAAATCGACCGTACCCTGAATGAAAAACAGCCTGTAAGAAAGTAATACTTGAATTATCAACTCTGAGATTTGTTGTCATACCTGCAATTTTATTAAGAAATATCGCTTCGGTATTGATAAGATTGCGTCATAAAGCATTATTTGTTGAACTAATAATAAAGTGTTAGCATTTCTTAACAGTAAATTTCTAAGTGAACAACGTAAGATGATCTGCTGTTTTATGTTGTCATGATTATATTTTAAAGTAACAATAACATATGAACTGCGTTGGCCAAATAATTATTATTTAAATATATTCTGTGGTCTACCGTTTGCAGCTCTAAATAGATATCAGACTCTAAATATGGAGTTAAACTCTACTAAAATAAGAAGTAGTTATTAATTAGTGGAGAACAAACCTTTGCAAAAATGAAAAATCGAACAGGTTGTCAGAGACTTTAAATTAACTTAGTAACTGAATGCCTGAACCGATAAACACAAACAAACACAACGTTTGGAAGAAAATATCCATCTTCCTTATCAAGCACAATGAAGTAGTTAAATCAATTAGACAATTCAACTGACAATGATGTTGGTATCGTTTATTATTTTGTGCGACTAAATTTTAATAAGTAATCTGTTAATCGTTCTTTGTTCTGTGTGGCTATTTATTAGTGTCTTTATTAAATCTATTTGTTTATACAGAATAGTAGTACAAGGTTAGGCGGAATGGCTTATCTATTTTCAAACTTTTCTCATTTCATAAAATGACAGATATAAATCCAAATTAAGTCATTTATGTCATTTGTCAAAGTTTTTGCGAAAAATCACAGTTTATCTATGAATATGGAACGTTGATCAAACATCCAACGTTCTTTTTGTGTTTTAAAAATAACAATTCTATTACGCTGTCATTCTCATTTGGATCGGCAAGATCCATTTCCTAATCGAGTAACAATTGGAAAATGGGTACACAATTTTCGCACTACTACTTCAGCCGCCACATAGAAACTAAAAGGTAGAGCTCGTTTTGTACGCACACCTGAAAATACTGAAAGATTAAAAGAAGCTAGGATACGAAGGGTACAAGCTTTAGTACTCAATATTTTGAAGTGAATTTTTTGCCTTATTCTAAAATACTTACACTTCTATCCCTACAGAAGTTGTACAAAAACCTTTGACTCGAAATATTGAAACACTTCGTGACTTTTACGAGCATTTCGAAAGGATAATTGTTGAAACTCGGATATCATTGATTGCTCGCTGATGTCAGAGAATATCGTTTTTACCTGTCAGGTTAAACTTTTGTTAGTGGGCGACCGAAAATCATCAGCAATTGGATGACGTACTGCTTTATAGCGAGAAAGTTACTGCGTGGTGTACAGAATCCGTCTTTCGAACTTTTAGTCCACTCTTTTTTGAAAAAAGCGGCTTGGTTGTTACTGTTACATAACAACGCTATCATCAAGTATTCAGCAAGTCGGAAAAACAATTTCGTAATGCTGGTGTAGACATTCGAGGAATATGTTTTCAACAGAATGGAGTCACTTCGCACACTGTTAGGAAGTCTATGACAATTCTACGAAGAAGATTTCCTGGCCGTGTCAAATTTGAGGATCTTAACTGGCTGGAACGGTCACCAGATCTATTAGCGCTTCATTTTTTTCAAAAGACAAAAATTGTTGCTAATTGACCATAAACTTTGGAACAACTAAAACCTTATATTCGGAGAGAGCTTGACATACCTTAAATTTGATGAAAAATTGTATAAGTTAATGTTTATACACTTTAAATCAACAATGGTGACTATTAAATATTTGAACTATAAAACTTTTAAAATAGATTTAAGAAATACACTTCGTGAAAATAGCCTAGCCGCGTTTCGAACTCTGGATCGCTAGTTGTGATTCCTAAAGAGTTGCGTTATTCCTTAATTAAGGTGCATATTTGGAGGATTTCGACTCATGCCTGGTGACGTAAATGTCAACGCGCTAGGTATCACGCCTAGATATCTGGCGTTCCAATCTAGGCTACGAGATTTGTTCATAATGCTAAAAATTTTAATAATTCAGATATTCCATGAGTAATACTTTTGTTTGGAGTTTTTAAGCATTGCTGTTCAAAACCCGACATAGGACTATGCAATTTTAACACAAAGTTCGATTGTTACAATTACACCGTTTTTTTTCCAAATTATCGATTATAAAAATAAACATCAGAAATGTATTAAAAATATTCTTGTTACATTTTCACAAAAATTATATATTCTGATTAATGCCGTTTTCTGAATGACAAAATCCTATTATTATGGACATACTATTTTAATATATCTTCATACATGTATTTTGAATAGATTATATATGCTAGTGAACAGACGTGTTGAAGTCCAATAACCTGAGCTTATGTAGATTTGTCTTCCGCGTTTTTTGCAAATGTATTTTGTTTTGTAAATAAGTGTTGAAGGTTTACATCAATTGGCATTTTTCACATTTGTCAGTTTTGACCAATGACCAACGCCATCAAATCTTACTTTCATGAAGCTACATTTATCTTTTTTGCTGTGTAGTAGGGGATATCATGAATTTTGGTCTACCTATTTACCTTTCTCCTCCACTACCCATTTTTTGTTATAAAATTTAATTAAAAAGGTCGATCGATTTTTTTAGTTTTTCTTCCTTAATTACAATATTTCCTTGCCTTACCATGAGCTCCTTTTTTTTTAGCATAAATAGATGCAATATGCACTGGTGGACAACAGGGCTAGTTCAGTAAATTGGGTAAAAGGCAAGAGATGGCGTAACCAGAAAAATCAATATTATTTTGTTAAAATGGATTCCTCCAGTTGCCGTAATATCAATTTTCAAAAACATTTGCCAGGGTTTTACTGAAAGCGCTATAGACGATTTAAAACAAAACGCGCTTGTAAATTGATATTTTCATAACCTTATTTTTATAAAGCGGAATCGCAAAGAAACTTTATGTGATAATAATGATGCCGTTGTACCTGCTCCCACTGAATTATTAACTGTTAAACAAGCATTAACTAAATATATGAGGATTAAGGTTTTGAAGTGCTAAAAATAAGACAATACCACGAATAATAACATTTTCTGTTCCATGACAATGCTCAAAATCTGAGGTTAGGTTACTATAAGCGCAAGCGATCCAGCGAAAAATGTTTTGCTTATCTTTCTTATAATCGTCTAGAAATCAGCGAAATCGTTTCAAACACACAAGAATGTGCTTGCAAGCCGCTTGGTGACCTTAAACTCATCCAATTAGTTTGTGTGTGGCAGCCATTTAAAGTAAACAACTTGTATTGGTTTCGCTATTAAATAAAATTATTAAAAAATGGTTTAATGAGGTTCATTGTAGTTGTTCGAGCGTTTGAGGTGATCATTAGTTTAACAGGTCAAAAGATATCCATACCCAAGGAATGATAACAAAAGTGCATGATTTTATGTTGACAGATCGTCGAGTGGGGTGCATGAGATTTTGGAGCCTTTAAACTTGCCGATTGATATGGTTGTTTCAATTTTACATAATGATTTGAATATGAAAAAGTTTTCTCCAAGATGGGTATTACGTTTATTAATAGTGGTTCAAAAACATAATTGTTCAACGACTTCGGAGTATTGTTCGAAACTGTTTTAGCGTAATACATCTGAATTTTTACGTCGAATTATCACTGCTAATGCGGCCTGGTTTCACCACTATACTCCGAAAATCGAAAGTTAGCCGAAACTTTGCGTGGAAGCTGGTTCAAGTGCGTCGATGAAGACAAAGTTGTGCCATCGGCTGGTAAAGTGAGAGCAACTGTTTTTTGGGATTCTTTCAGAGTAATTTTCATTTACTGCCTTTAAAAAGGTAAAACAATAGCAAGAGAGTATTATTCATCGTTTTGGAAAGGTTGAATGGAAATATTAAAGAAAATTGGTCACATTTGTCAGCACATGCTTCAGTTATTACAACTGCAAAAATGCATTAATTGCATTCCAAAATGCTTCTAAATACCTCATATTTACCAGACTTAGCTTCTTTTCACTATTTCTTATTTGTAAACATGAAAACTTGAGTTACTGGTGAGAAATTTTCATCCAATGAAGAAATGATCACCGAAGTAGACCCATATTTTGCAGACTTTGAAAATCTTGTTTTACTGAAGGTATTAATCATTTTGAACATCGATGGAATAAGTGTATTGAGTTGGATGCAAGTATTTTAAAAAATAAAATGTTTTTATACCAAAAAAACAAGTGTTTGTTTCATTTCACCAACTTATTGTGCTATCCTCATATCATGCCACATTACTATTTTGGTGCCATTCTTAGTTATGACTTAAATATTTTTCCTGATTGCTTATCGTGAATTTTCAGCCCCTTCAACTCTTCTTAAAATACCAATACCATATATTCCATCATTCCTCAATGTATTTAAAAGTCTTATTGAACAAAATAGATTATTGAAGAAGGTTTTTTTTCCTTTTCCTTTGTAGCCTGAAGCTCATTCCGAGCTTATGGGTGGTGCTTCTGTCGCACTGATCCCTCAAAAAAGGGATCAGTGGGGTGTTTTTTGGGTTTATACTTCCATTTGACGTGCCACTTCTTCTATGGGAGTTGATATGTGACGTTCCAGACGTTTGATCATATTTTTCTTGCGGTATTCGGCCCTTTCTACCAGATCTATTACTTTTAGGTCATCTCTTAAGCCCCTGTTTTTAATATAGTATAGAGCGTTAGCTACAAGACGCAAAATCCAATTATGAGTTTGCGTAATCCTGTTTGCATTTAGAGTCTTTGAATGTCCATAGTTCCTCAACGTACGTTAATGAGGGTAGAAGGATCGCCTTGGTTATATGTAGCTTTGTACGTAGACTTAGGTTACCTTTAGGTCCTATTACCGAGTAAATCTGCAGGCCCCTTTTCTTCGTGATTGTTGCTCTCATCTTGGTATGCATATGAAAGATTAGATTGTAATCTAGTTTTATCCCCAAGTAGGTACAAGATCATTTAATTTTGTCTTGGCCTATCAGGTCTGTTTTCTCTCTTCTTCTAGTGAAACGGATTAGTACCGTCTGTTGTTTGTTGAGAGTTATTTTCCATTTGAAACAGTATTCTGAGGCACTTTATCGGCCTTGATTGTTTGGCTTTTGACCGCCGTCATCTGTTTATTGAATGATAGAGTCACGGTGTTGTCCGCAAACTGATAGAGTTGGAGGCGTTTTGCTTTCTCGAACTTTGATATGTTTCCTATGAAGATATTGACCAGAATGGCGGACAAGGAAAATCCTTGAGGGATCCCTTCCTCTGCAACTTTTATTGATGATAAACCTTTCCTATATCGTATAGGCTAACATAAGAAGTCTGTCTTGAGGATTTAGCTTTATAAATCCTGCTGACCATATTAGCTGCTTGTTGTGTTGTAGAGAGGTTTTTCCAAAATTCAAACTGATCAAGTGGGATCAGGTTGTTTGTTACCAGGAACTCTTCAAGTTTAGTATTATCGAAATTCTCCGTTAAGAGGTGGAAATGCCTGGCTTTTATAAATCTTTCCATCCATATGACACCATAAATGAATATTTCTTCTAGAAAACGAATAGAGGTGTTGAAGTCAAATGTTGGTAAATTATCTTGAGTTACCTGTTCCATCTATTGAAAATATTTTCAAGATGGTGGCACTTCCGGTAATACCGGAAATTGCCCCTAACTTCGTTATTTTAAATGGAATGTCTATATTTTTATTCCATATTATAAATTTGCATCAAATTTAATGTAACTTTTGTCTAAAAGGTATTTACATAACTTTTATAGTTTTCGAGAAAAAAATTATTTTCTTTTCTCAAAGACCAAAATAGAGGCTTCAATAATACCGAATTACTTTAAACTGGAAAGAGATACAATTATGAAACTTTTAACGAAAAAATACATGATAATAAACTTAGCTAGCTTTTTAAAAATCCGTTGCAGGGGAAAGATAATGAGGCTCCTTTGCAACTACCCCAAAATTATCAAAACGTTAATTTTTTAAAATCGGACTTGTATGTTTTTGTTATCGTCTTCGATAGAGACTCAAATTTTGTTTAAATCTATATAAGGTATCCCTATATCTAAATACGATAGTTTTTTAGTTATTTGCCATTCTCTTGTTGCAATAAATTTCACATACATATTTATAACGGAAGTTGGCTTTGGATTACAATAAACAAAATTAAAGCTAAACCGTCATTGTATCAGTAGATATTGCAAACGTTAGTTAGTTGTTATTATTATTATTATAAGTGTTTCTAAATAGTGCTTAATTTTTATGACATTTTATTTTGGTAACTTGTACCTAGATTTGTCACTGTATTATTTGAAATCAAACTTTTTGAACGTATTAGGGTATAGTGAATTTTTGGTCCTTTGCTTTGATTTTTGGTTATTTTGTAAGATGGAGTATTTGAATACGAATATTTTAAATTTAGTTTTCATACACGGAGTGTGCCAGAAAATAATTTTGCGCACTTGTAGGACATTTAATGAAAGATACCCTCACTTACGCCCTATAACAGAAAAAAAATCTAAAGAATTGTTATTAACTTTGAAAATTACGGACAAGTCAACAAGCCAATTGTATTGCCTAAACCAGTCACAAGAGACGCGGTAAGATAAGTTAGTTTTTGGGTTATTTTGGGGTGAATCCGCAAGCATCGATTCGATCTGCAGAGTGCGATCTTGGCTGCTCGCGTAATTCTATTCAAATAATATTGAAGAATTATAAATGGCATGATTTTAAATTGCATTCCGTCCAAGCATTAAATATTCACGATCCTCGTAATCGAGTCGAATACAGTGAAATGTTGGTTATCAAAATGCAAGAGGATCTAGATTTCTTAGAAAAAATAATTTGGCCCAATCAATCAAAGTTTTCTCGTGAAAGTAGTTTTAATCATCATAATTCACACAATTGGGCCAGAGATAATCCTCGTGCAATAACGGAGAGAAATTTCCAAGAAAAATTTAGCTTTAATGTATTTGCAATGCTAATGTGTGATAGGTGTCTTTATTTAATTCATGACGACAATTTAACTAGTAGAAGATATCTGGATATTTTAAAAATCTAAGTCCAAGAATTTTTAGATAATTTACCATTGGCGCAGTTGGTTTCAATTAGATGGTGCCACAGCACATTGCAGTGCTGCTGTTAGCCAAGAACTAACTAATATGTTTGATGATAGGTGAATTCGTCGTCTTGGTCCTTGGTCGTGGTCGGCAAGGTCACCCGACCTAACACCTCTAGATTTTTATTTATGGGGAAAAATTAAAGCGGAGGTATACGATACTTCCATCGAAACCAGAGAAGATTTATAAAGCCGTGTTGTGAATTCTTTTAATAATTTGGATCCCCAAGAGATAAGGAAGGCGACAACTCAATCCGTTCAATTAAGAATTTATAAATATTTTGAAAACTTGTAACTAAGTTAATAAATTTTTAATTCACTTTCATTGCATTTTTGTAACAAACCGTAGCCTGCTAGGGTGGAAGCCGTAGAAACCTTAGAAGTTTCGTATAACAACATCTGGTATGAACGGAGGCCTATTAAATTCTCTATCGATTGGCGTGATAAAAAATTAGTTGTTTCGTTTAAAAAAATGAAATTCGTAGCTATTTCCGATAGTTTCCGAAATATGGCCATCTAGAAATTATTTTCACCTGAAAGTTCAGATGGCACTTGGTAATTGTGCAAGGTTCGACTGTAGTATCTTTTTTAGTTCTGTGTTTATTTGAAATTATATTTTGTTTATTGTAATCCAAAGCCAACTTCCGTAACAAATATGTGACATTTCTTGACAACAAGAAAAATGGCAAATAATAAAAAAATTATGGCATTTAGGTATAGGGATACCTTATATGGGTTTAAAGAGAAGTTAATTCTTTATCGAACACGATAACATACAAGTCCGTTTTAAAAGTTAACTTTTTGTTAATTTTCGGATAGTTGTAAAGGAGCCTGATTATCTTTCCCTTGCAACGGATTTTTAAAAAGTTAGTTATTCAGTGGTATACCTTATTATTATTTTGTTTTTTGTTAAAAGTTTTATAATTGTATCTCTTTCCAGTTTAAAGTAATTCGGTATTATTGAAGCCTCTATTTTTATCTTTGAGAAACGAAAATAATTTTTTTCTCGAAAACTATAAAAGTTATGGAAATACTTTTTAAATAAAAGTTACATTAATATTGATGCAAATTTATAATATGAAATAAAAATATAGACATTCCATTTAAAATAACGCAGTTAGGGGCAATTTCCGGTATTACCGGAAGTGCCATTATCTTGAAAATATTTTTAAGAGATAGAACAGGTAACTCAAGATAATTTACCAACATTTGACTTTAACACCTCTATTCGTTTTCTAGATACTTTTAACTTGACGGTGGGACACCCTGTGTATACCTACGTGACAAAATCCAAGGTGCAGCAGTTGTTCGTAATATAAATGTTGTAACCAGATCTACTCATTTTATATATAAATCGATTTTAAATGGAACTGTTTTTCTATTTAGTTGCATTTGAACATAAACTAAATAATTAATTATCTAACTCGTGATTTTATTAATGCAACAACAGCAAAGAAGTTTCTGATAACGCGATTACCGAATCTTGTCCCCATCTTTGAATAGAAATATACAAAAACAAACATATACAAATAGTTGCAAAATTGAGGGTACACCGATGACAATTTAAAATATTTTAGTAACAAATGGATGTAAGAACACTGCAACTTCCCAGAATTGAACGTACTTATGTTAGTCCTTTTTGGTGCTAAGGTGCTTTTTCAAATTTTTAAACAAAAACAAATCACAGGGTGCTAAATCTGGACCACCCATATTATGAATGCAGAAGCTTAGTGAATTCATATTTCTCGATAATGTGTTGAATTGCTCGTCCCTTATGCACCTTGCGGTTCTGATGCAAAAGCAAAATTTTCTCTCTGCAAGAATGGAGCTACCTTTCTTGTATTACTGCCATTAAAATTCGAATTGTCTGTCCATAAACCTTAGCATTGATTGTAGTACCTTTATCTATCTTCTATATCGCAAAACACAGTTGCCGTCAATTTTCCATCATAAGATTGCGTTTTGGCCCTTTTTAGCAATGGAGAACCCCCGTGAATATACTCCATGAAATTTTGGTTTGACAGACCGAAGTCTTATACCAGTAAGAATTCGCGAAAACAGTTAGTATCGCCTTGCAGAGCAACTAAATTACTTTGCTCAGCATCCTTTTTCATGCCTAAATCATCATGCTAACATTTTAAAACAGTAGTTTCCGATAAAGACAGCCGCCGTGGCAACGACGAACACTTTTACTCGCAGATCCAACCACACTAAACCTATAACTTTTCTTGTTGGTTTCAGCAGACCTTGATTCAACAGGTTATCCTGATTTTGAATGATATCATAACAACATTCTATCCCATTTAAACTATTTAGCCCAAAAGTTCACTTGAGAGAGATATTGATGATCCTTCATCTCCATAAACAGAAACCATACGTTCATGGATAATATTCGCGCAATTTGCTTCATATTTGGTACAGACGTACGCAAATGTCACAAAAACTTTACAGTAAAAAATTATTCATTCATCATATCATTTTCAAAGCTAGGAAAATTACATAATAATACTCCCTCGTACTTTCATGAGAAGATGGCAAAAGGAAAGCGGAGGCAAATCAATATTTCTGTGAGAGAACTTGTGCTTAAATTGGAGTGTGATGGAAAATCTCTTAGGAATATAGACCAAATAATAAGCCACACTCATTCTACAGCACAAAAAATTGTTAACAAATTTAAATATGAAGAGTTTTTGCGGAACAACCAAGGTACTCGCGACAAATAATATATTCTCAGTCAATCCAAAGGTATGCCGAAATTATGTAATGAGGTTCAGTCAATAATAGGGCGAAACGTATCATATGATATCACTCGTGGTGTATTACATCAGGATAGTTGCAATGGTTACATTTTCCGCCGAAAGCCGTTTATGGTCTATATTATCTATGGGACTATTTCTTAAGTCTATATATTTTTCCCAAGTTGTCCATATTTTCAACATCGTAGTTTTCGTTCAGTTCATCTTTGTGTCTTAAGTATTCATAAAATTGTTCCTTCAATAATCGCAACGCAATTCTGGATTTTTTCCACGGCCCTTACGCAAGCATATACCTTAGATACTTGTTTGATCGCTTCAGATTCTAACGTATGAGCCAATACATCAGTAAGATCTTTGCGGTGGACTGGTCATAGGGCCTTCTGTATTTCTGAAGCTCGAAGACCACCAATAAATGTTTGTACTCCAAGTTTCTCGAGGCCGTCGGATATGCTAACATAACTAATCGTGCAATTGCGGTTTCTATTTCATGAAGGTTTTAACCAACTTTTAACCTTTGTTCCTAAATTGGACATAGTAACTTGATGCAGGTGCTTGCCTCCGTAACGCATTTGTAATATCGAAACCAGGTTGTCAAATTTATTTTGTAGGTTGTCTGGCACAGTTTGCAAAATATCTAAAGCGTAAAGCCGATATCAACGCGGTTGCCTTTTTTTCCAAGTTCCGCTTGTTAGATTTAGTGACTGTCATAAATTACTTACAATTGTTGGTCCATGATGTTTTACCATCATACGTGTGCTCTTTTACTGTTTTTTGCGTATTGTTTTGTATAATGCGTCGATTGTATTTCAAGGTCTCGAACCCTACGTATTTACCTATGGAGAATAAAGTTCTACTAAAGGTCATATTTCTTGGTTATCTCATCCACATTTCTGTGATAACTTTAATTTTTTCTTATAATTTATTTTGATTTGTTTTAACTGATAACATTTCTTCTGGTAACTCTTTTGTGATTTCTTCTTGTACTTTATTTAACTGGATTTTCATTTTGTAATTTATATGGGAACCATAAATTCTAGAATATACAAGTAAAAGTTGAAAAAGGATGATTCATTCAAGCTGGTAATCGGATATATACTAGGTGATTCATAACACAAGTCATTGCTAATTTTGTTGCATAATTATTAATTTTGTTAGTTTTATTCTACTAATGTACTTTATTTATGATGGTGTACGCTCAATTTTGTGACTAACTGTACATATATAAATTATATTTATATTTATGGCAACTTAGAAAAAATATATTTTATTAGTTAATAATTACAATACTTTAGTAGTTACTAGTCTGACAACTAACTA